>JAXQQM020079885.1:0-247637 GCA_034641835.2 Pinus albicaulis | reverse complement strand
ATGGAAATGTATTATTAGTTAAATTGAAATGTGTAGAAACGAATAAAGATAACTCTGTTTAATAAATTAAACAGAGTTATATTAGCATATTGCATTCATCATTATATACCATTCATATATGCTTATAAATGATAACATTCCAATTATACTCAAAAATGATAATATAAAAAGGAAATATTATGAAAACCAAATATATAAATGATAGCAAATTATTCAAATGAATACCATATAATAGAGAAAATCAACAGTGAACAGATAAAAATACCTCATTCATCTTGCAGACTGTCAAACGAAATGTGATACTCTGATCTAGTAACTCCGATGTAAAATTAACTCCAAAGGCACAAAAATGCAACACTTCAAAGATAATTTGAGCACAAAAATCACCAGATGTGATCTTTCATATAAATATAATAAGGAATGAAGTACAGAAATGTTAGCTCCAAATCCTCAAAATATTACAACTTCCGATCCCTCTCTAAATGCATGAGAGGGATTTAAATAATAAAATTACATAACAAAATCCTAATACTACTGCTACAATCTATCAATTTAAAACTGAAATGCTATTTTGAATAAAACTGATTCATTGTTTTTCTCCTTCGCTTGATGAAGCCAAGGTGCAAATGTTCAACATATCTCGGAGTCTTGGTGGATGACTCATCTCAGTATGCAACTGTCCAGCATAGGTGGCATCAGAAAATTCTGGAATTAGACAATCGACAGCGTTTGATAGAAGTTTGATAGCTGTCTGTTGATTGTTTGGCTTGATCACATGAGTCCACATACTATCCCAGGATATAGTTTGAAGTTTGCCGATTTGTTGACTTTTCCTTTTCATTTCTTCTCTCCACCTGTCTTCAGTCTCTTTTATCTTTGTATTGCGAGACGATCTGAGAAATGATTAATTGAATATAAATTTGTCATTTATGAATTAAGTGAGATTGTTCATTATATTTAGAAATACGATGTTCTTTATGAGTTTTATTTGTTGATGTTTCTCCCGATACCAAAACCAAATTCTTTTTATTGTTTCTCTATCCTGGAAAGTTTGCTTCTTTTCCCCTTTAGCATCTGCCCGGTTGAAAACTACGAGAAATCTTTTCATCGGCATCATCTATTTCTTGTCTAAGAGCTATGATAGTTTGGATCAAAGATGAAGTAATCTCACAAAAGGGTTCTGCTTGTGACAGTTTTGAGCAAAATTCGATTAACTGCTGAGTCAATAATTTATTAGCTTCAAGGGCTTCCGATTTGAATTCATTTAACTTTGGATAATATTTAAACTTATCCAAAGTTGCTTGGAATTCCTTTTCTTGAGTCATTTTTGCCTTTTCCTCATTTTGTAACAGACTCTGCAACTTAGAAATTTCTTCATTTAGCTGCTTTTGTTTGTTTAAAAGCTTTTCATCAACCTTCTTCTTTTCTTCAGCCAGCTGTTTCTCCAATTCTTTAGACCTGAATATCTGATCCTGTAGTTGTTGCTGTAATTGGCTGATCAGCTGCTGATTCTCCTTAGCTTTTTCTTCCAGTGAAGTTATGTGAAGATCTTTCTGGGTTATTAGTTGAGAAACTTCTACAACTTTATCAACTGTTGCAGCACTATAGGCTCCCGTATATTGTGACAATTTCGTAAGATCTTCAAATGGATTCATTTCACTGTTCTTATAAACAATATTCATAAACTCCTCTGATGGAGTAGAGAATATGCCCTGTTCTGCTTTTCTTTTCTTTCTTTGTCTCTTGACAACAGCCTTATGTTTAGGGCTGTAGAATACATCCAAAGGAGGGATTTCCTCACATTTTAATACAATATGACCTGTAGGATGTTCAAGAATGATTTCAACCTCCTGCTCTATTTGTTCTGAACCTTTATCCTGCAATCCAAGCTGTTGAGCAAACTGATCATATTGATTTAATAGCTGAGAAGAAATATCAAGATTAGTGGAAACCGTAATCTCCTTAGTTATTTCTTTTTCTTTCTCTTTATCTATGCTCTGCTTGGTGCTTTTGTCATGAATCATCCTTTTTGATTGCACCTCAATAAGAGATGTTGTCATTTGCTCTATATTTTGAGGCGGTGTTCCTTTTTGAGGCATAGTTTATGATAATAATACGAGAATCTTTATTGGTGGTTAATGACAGGTGTATAATAATTTGCTGATGTTTCTACTAGCGTTTGGCCGGATGTACCTTCTGTCTCTGATTTTTGTATTTGAGTCCTCAGCTGATCCAGAGGTACTCTCAACAATCTCTGGCTTCTAAATAAGAGAAATTTATTTATTTCCTCCTGTTGAAATGTAGACTTGATCAAGTCAAAAATTTGAGGAAAATTATCTAATGAAATAAACAAATCATCGAACATATCTGGTTCATGCTCAAAACGAGCAATTGAAACTGAAGCAGTGTGCATCACAAATGCTACTCTTTTTGGATCCTCTGTCTTCAAGATCGTTGCAAATTTACAACCTCTTATCTTGGGGACTTCCTTTTCTGCATGCTTGAAATCATTTAGAGTGAAATGACCACAATTGAGTGGGAATTGAGGCCACATTCTCTTCTTACTGTTGTTCAAAGACCTAGATATACCTTCAACTTTCAATTGATAGGAAACTTCTTGAGCGAGAAGTTTTTCTGGAACAACAAGCGGAAGAACATGCGGCTCCACTATACTACCAAAAACCCTGATGTATGTAAATTTTTCCTCCCCAAACCAATCTCCGATTGCAGACAGGTCGGCCTTAGCTTTATCAGAAAATCTAGGAGGAAAGCGATTAAAAATGGTTTGGAAAACAGGGATGAGGAAACCATGACAGATTCTATATACATTATCTTGGAAATGAACATTCCAAAGCAATTTATGATAAATATGAATTGGAACAGGGTCTTTGGGAGTCCATTTCCATCCAAATAAAGGAAATTCGGAATTGAAACAAAGAGCATCAAGAATATAGGCACAAAAGAAAAAGGGAGTGGAATTTCCAGCGGTTTTTTCTTGTCTGTATTCAAGTATCCTATTGGCCATTCTATCAGAAAGAATAGCAGCCCAATCCATAATGTCGGAATTCACGGCAGCTAGGATTAATGGGACCATTTGTATAGAAAACCTAGCTGAATTATTATTGCCAAATAACCTACACATCATGGCAGCTGCATAGCAATATGGAGGCAGAAGGGAATCTACAGAATACATACCGGATGCTTCATTTCGGTGCTTCTCTGGGTTTTTCCTCCAATCTTTGATAGGGTCAAATTGGACTTTGTTATTATCAGCAAAATCTTTGATAAATTCCTTGTTATACACCTTCTGTGGGTCTGGAAGGTGATACATTGCTTTCAGGTCTTCTGCTTTAAACGAGCCGAAAGGCACTCCAGATGCTAAAACAAACGTTCTATCTTGTATCTTTACACTGTCAATAACCCATCGAACTACATCATAGTAAGGCATGATGCTCGCTCTGGCTGCAATTCGATGCAGAAATGAATTTGCCAGTGTTCTTTCATTGATGTCAGAGTCAGAATCCGAGCTATCCTCGTCTGGAACTGATGCCTTCTCCACTGTGACCTTGGGGTCTTCTTTTTCCAATAGGTTGTAGACTGTGTCCCATGCCATTTTCCCAAGACCTTGGCATGATGTATCTGTGACTAGCCTTAGCTTTATGGGCTTTTCTTTTGAGACCGTAGGAGTCTCGGCAAACTTCACTGGTAGAGCAGTCTTGTTTCTTCTTCCTCTCTTTGATATTTCTGCGTCTGCTACCGCTTCCCTTTGTCTGTGAATGAAAGAACTTGGTGTTCTTTGGCTCTGCAAGACAATAAACTCTCAGTCGTGATCAACAAGCCACTCAAACGGAATGATTTATGAACTTATGGTTTTCATTTATTTGTTTCGTATATTACGTAAATGCTCCTTTTGGGTCGTACTTAAGTATTTAAAACCAAATCATAAACCATATTCATTTGATTCGTTATTGAATGCCTTCGTACCAATAAAGATTTGGCGCTTGTGATATATTAATATATTCAACAAAAATCTTCGTGTGCAAAATAGATGAATCGCATCGGAAGTTTTCGAATGGCAAATGAGTATCACCATACGTTTATTCCGATTGATCGATTAGATTCGTGATGTTTGATCTAAATTGGTGAGTCTATATTTTAAAACAAATGTTCGATTTTCTTTTAAAAGCGCTTATTATCAAATGCACATCGGATCGGGAAATTTCAACTAAGCGTAAAGAGTTTTTTAAAGATTGTCCCGATTGATCGATTGCGATTGACCGCATCGCATCAGAAGCTTTGTTTAATTGTTTTAAACTCTCAGCGATTAGAATTTTCCGATTGGACTAATCGCATCGAAAGATTTGTAATGGGCATATGATATTTCTAATGAGTGTTATCTCCGATTCTCCGATTGCGATTGAGCTTTTAACTTTGATTTGTTTTTTATGATAATGCCTTTTATATTAGATCGGACTATAAGTTTTTTTTGAGTGTCGAATATGAAATTTCAAAACAATGAATTTTATTCCTAAATGTTTTATTTCTAAAAAGAAAGGGACCCTATTTCTAAATTTTATTTCTAAAATTTAGAAAAAGGGAGGGTTGTTGTATAGTACAACAATTGGCGATTCACTTGAAAGAACCAGTTATCTCTGAAAAATAGAATGAATACTATATCTTTAAGTAAGTAAAGATTTTTTAAAGGTAAATAAAAATTATCCTAGGATAATCAAAAATAAAATCTAACTTTATGAAAAAGAATAAAAATTATTAACAATCTCTTTCTAGTTTCTTGAGAATAAAAACATTTTGAGTTGTCTTAAGCTTTGATTGGTATTAATAATGAAGTAAGTGGATTTCTTCAAGCTTGGTTTTGATAATATACTCTATTGTCATAGGCATTGCCTCTGCTGCACGCAAACGTTCATAGTCTCGACAGGGTTACCTTTTAACCATTAACTGTTCATTGTCCCATTCAACTAAGATTATGACTTTTTAAAAGATAAATTCATAAGATATGTTATCTCATGTTTTTGTCTTTTATTTATTTTTATTTCTTTTTTAAGAGCCATTGTTCTGGTTTGGTAGCCAATTGTTAACAATGCCATTCAATAGTTATAATTAAACTGAACAAGCTGGCTCGTGATGAGACCCCTTGTCTTATATTAATAAGCCATTACCCTGTTTTGATAGGCAGTATTGGTAATGTCAGTTTTATTATTTCTTATGAATATGGTAAGTCGACTCATGATGAGACCTCTTATCTCTTAAAATAATTTTTCCAATAATTTCTTAGAATTATATTCTAAAAAATCACAACCTAAATGAATGGGGTGAACTAGTCTTATCCTTAAGAATCAATGGATGACAATTTTCTGAGTTATTTGAGTACCAAGACTTGAATAATCTTTACTTTTATAGATAACTTCTCTCTGCTTAATAAACTTGTAATGATTTACATTTTCCTCAAGTTTTTCCAAAAAAATTATGCAAATAATTGGTATAATCTTTCAAAGTTTAACATCTTATTTAAAACTATCAAGGGAATATAATCATTTCTTTTAAAAATTCTTATTTACATTAAAATAAATATTTATAATATTTTCCTTAAGAATTTTCTATCAAGTAAACAGTCAATTAGAGACTTATTAACAACCTTTATTTATTAAAAAACAAATAAAAGACTTTGCAAAAAGGAATATGTACAGTTTAAGAAGGGGTTACCTCCTTATGAAAAGAATTTCTTTAAGATAAGCCCATTTACAGGAAGAGATTCTCTCTTACCTGTTAGATCTTGGAGCATGAATGTATTTGAGCCTATCTTTTCAACGATCTGAAATGGTCCAAGCCACATCTTTTGAAATTTGGTATGTTTACCTTTTCTTCATGTGCCTTATCCCATTTTAGAACAAGATCACCAATTGACAAATTTTTTGAGCCGGTAGAACTTGCATCAAAAGAAGATTTCACAAGTTGTTGATGTTTTTCATGAACAATTCTAGCTTTATCTCTCTCTTCTTCTAGTTTAAGGATTTGATCATACCTCAATTGAACGGATGAAGAAGGATTTTCTTCAATAAATTGTACTAGGGCTAATGATGGAAGAGTTAAATTTGATGATATCACAGCTTCTTTTCCATAAACTAAATTAAAAGGTGAAGTTCCGATTGAAGCTTTCTCTGTAATACGATCAGCCCATAGTGCAAAGATTAAATATTTATGCCAATTCTTTTGATTTTGATCGATAGTCCTTTTAATAATCTTGATGAGATTTTTATTAGTGGATTCAGCTAATCCATTACCTTGTGGGTAATAATTTGCTGAATATTTGAGTTTAAAACCTCTTTTAACTGCAAATTCAATTAAACTGTTTCCTGAGAAATAAGATGCATTATAAAAGACAAGAGCTTGAGGTACACCAAACCTGGTTATGATAAATTGATCTATGAAATCAATAATTGCATCAGAATTGGCTACCTTCAAAGGGATTGCCTCTACCCACTTTGTAAAATAATCGGTTGCAGTAAGAATGTACTTGTGCTGCTTGGAAGAATGAGGTACTATCTCACCAATAATGTCAAGTCCCCATTGTTCAAATGGTTGCTCAATATTTACTGGTTGAAAAGGAAAAGCTGGTTTCCTTTGCCTTCCACTTGCAGTTTGGCAGATTCTGCACTTTCTTACATATTCATGTGTATCTTTAAAAAGGGTAGGCCAATAATAGCCGGCACGAATTATTTTGTGAGCTGTGGTATCACCTCCAAAATGACCTCCTGCTGGTCCATCATGCAACTCCTGCAAAACCTTTTCAGCCTCAGTCTTTTCTAGACATCTCAACAAAATTGAATCATAATTTTTTCTAAACAACACATTATCAATGATCTCATATTTAACAGCTTTTAATCTTAAAGCACGTTTTTCCTTATAACTGAGATCAGAAGGAGCATACCCATTTTTTAAGTAATAGATGAGATCAGAATACTGAGACTCAGAATCCGTAACACTTATCTGATTTACTTGAATATCTTGATTTGAATGATCATTCTCTGGTATGTTATGAGCTCCTGCTAATAATCTGCAAAAACCTTGTCCTCTAACAATCTTAGCTGGTTTAATATCAACATCATATTCTTGTAGGGATGTCACCCAGTTAGCTCGTTTTTCTCCTACTTCTCTCTGAATTAATAATTGCCTCACTGCAGAGAATGGGACAATAATTTTTGTATGAGTTTTTAAGAGAAAAGGTCTAAAATGCTTGATTGATTTGAACACAGCAAAGGCTTGTTTTTCAACATCGGAATAATTCAATTCAGCTCCTTGCAGATTTGAACTGAAGAATGAAATTGGTGCTTCAATTTTCTGATCATTAATTTGTGTTAAAACAGCTGCATAAGATGTCTCTGTGGCTAAAGTATACAAAATAAAATCTTTAGAAAAATCCGGAGTACTTAATGCTGGTGCATTAATGATTGCCTGTTTGATTAACTCAAAGGCTTCTTTCTCTTTATGCCCCCATTTAAATATTGAATTCTTCTTGATCATATTTTGCATAGGTAAAACAATTAAAGAAAAATCAGGAATGAATCTTTTTACAAAATTGATCTGTCCAAGAAATGATTGCATGGATTTTTTGTTATGAGGTAAAGAAATATCAGAGATTTCTTTAACTCTGTCTAGATCAATGTATATACCATCTTTTGATACAACAAATCCTAAAAGTTTTCCTTCACCTAAAGCAAAGAAAGATTTTTTCGGATTTAATGAAATACCAAACCTTCTACATCTTTCAAATATTTGTTTAAGATCATGTAGATGATTGGTTCTATTTTTAGAGAATACTGTTATATCATCGAGATAAACAACAACTGATTTATTGATCAGACCTTTAAATGCTATGTCCATGGCTCTTTGGAAAGTTGCTCCTGCATTTATTAATCCAAAAGGCATTTTTTGATAAGCATAAGTTCCCCATTTCGTTCTGAAATTTGTTTTCAATCTGTCATCTGGATGAACTAAGACTTGATTATAGCCTGAGAATCCATCGAGAAAGGACATAATTTCAGAACCAGCTACTTTTTGGAGTATCTGCTCCATGGTTGGCAATGGGAAATTGTCTTTCAAAGATGCCTTGTTTAAATTTCTGAAATCAATACAGATTCTTATATCACCATTTTTCTTTCTTACAGGTACCATATTGGAAACCCAATTGGAATGCCTGACAGGAAAAATGATTTTGGCTTTCAAAAATTTATTAAGTTCTGATTTGATTTGATCTTCAAGATTTGGATGAACTTTCCTTAGCTTTTGTTGAACAGGTTTAATATCAGGAAGCATTGGAATTGTGTGTTGAATAATTGAAGTATCATATGTTTTTAAATCATCATAATTCCAAGCGAAGACATTTTTGTACTTGCTCAATAGTTTAATGAAGGCATCCCTTTCCTTTGATGTTAAATTAAGTCCTAAATTAACATTTTGAGGTTTTGAATCAGAACCAAGATTTACTAATTCAAATTTCAAAGTAGAACTTTGAAGCTTGGTATTAGTGACTTTCTTGAATCTGTCTTTAATATCATACAAGTCCTCTAATCTAACAACAGATTTCGGAATGGGATTTTCATTACTTTTTGAAGAAATTTGTAAGTCATGTTCTTCTTCGTCGATAATTTGATCATCATATGATTTTTCAGAAGTCATGAAGTTCAAGATATCTTGATCATGGTAAAAAACTCTCCAATTTGTAACATTGTCTGGGACAGATGGTCTAAAAAGTAATTCTATTGAAAATCTATCTGGGCTAAAATCTTCAGAAGGTATGAGTCTGGAAGCAACATTGGCTAGCAAGTCTGTTGCTGAATTTTGAGACCTAGGGATGGAAGAAATATTGAATGCAGAAAAGTGTGTGGTGAGTTCTTGAACCAGCGATTGATAATGTTTGAGGTGATTTGAAAGGCAGTGAATTGTATTTCTCACCTGTTTGACAATAATTTCAGAATCGCCGAATACTTTCAAATATTGCACTTTAAGGCCAATTGCTTTATACAAACCTTGGATTAGAGCTTCATACTCAGCTGTATTGTTCGTGCATTCAAATTCTAGCCTACAGGACAGCATTGTCTTTTCACCTTGCGGGCTAACCAAGATACACCCTGCTCCTGAACCTTCGTTAGATTTAGAGCCGTCAAAATATAAAGACCAAAATAAAGAAGTATTAACAAGATTATTTACAGTTTTCCCAGTATCACTAAAACATCTTGACCTATCAGTTTGTGAATAGTTTTCAATCTGTGATGTTAAACTGTTTACTGAGAAAGGGGATGGTTGGGCAGTGAGATTTCCAAAAAATGAATCTGATGAATAATTTCCCAAGATGTTGTTATTAAATGCAATTGGTTGATTTTCTTGTTCAAAATCTGTGACAGTATGGGTCATGTGTTTCTCTCGATTGATTTTTATTTGATTTGGCTTTCCTCCATAAGGTAACCACATGTGAGACCAATCGGTAGAAATATATCCGTGGAGCTTTTCAGACCAATCTCTACTTAAAATCAACCCATAAAATTCAGGTATATCGGCTATTAAGATATCAATTCGTTGAACTACCCGTGGATCAGCTGCTAACCTGATAGTTACGGAGTTAATCTCTCCTAAAACCTGGACCTTGCTTCTGTCTAACTGTACAATGTGTATGGAAGACTTTTGGGGTTCTATGCTCAGTTTAGAAGAAACTGAAGCTGGCATTATATTGGATGATGCCCCTGAGTCAATCAAACAATTGTGTAGGTTTCTGTTGTAGATTTCAAAAGTCAAAAGGAAGGGTGGAGTGTGAGAATTTGATCTATCCCCAATCAGGACTGAATCAGTAGCTTCTATCATACCAGAAGGTGGTTGACCAGAATCATTTGCAGCTTTAGCATTGGGAAGAGGTGAACAGGGAACATCATTCAATTCTTTGAGAAGCAATTTCTGCTGATGTTTTAATTTGCTAAGTTCAAACATAGTAATGTTTGCCTTAGTTTTCTTCATATCATCAACAATATTGTAATCCATTGAATCGGATACTACTAGTGTTTTGGATGTTGGAAGAGTATTTGAAGTTGAAGGTGGGTTTTGGGGAACTGCTGCGGGTGATTTCTTTGTAGGTACTTTTTCTTTTGTTGTAGCAGCACCTGCACTCCGGTTCTTTGAAGTTGTCTGAACAGGTTCGGGAGTACCTTTACTCCTAGTAGAGACAGGTAAAGCTTCTTCATCATTATCTGTATCGGAGTTGGGCAGTATGAAATCCCACATACCATGACATTCAACAATTTCTTCTTCATTATCAATTGATGAGATTGTTTCCTCTTCTTCCTCTTCTTGATCTGATTCTGCATAAGATACGATATTTGGCGGTTTTGATTCGGTTTTCTTATAATTCTTGAAGGGCCTCTTGGTTGAAGTTTCAGCTACTTGTTTCTTAATTTCAATCATTTCATTTGACATAGTCTTGAGAACTTTTTGGAGGCCTTCCATATCATATGGATCTTTTGAGATTTTCTTCTTTGAATCTTCTTTGAATGAAAATTTTTTGGTTTTTCTTTCCTCAAGAGCTGCTTTCTTTTCTAGAGCATTAATACGTTTTTCCACAGCAAGTGCTTCTTTCATGTTTTCAGCAAGTGTTGGTTTTGCGGCCCTGTCTACAAAAATAGCTATATTGGCGGGTAGGGCAGTAATATACCACTCACTTCTGATTTGTTCACTTGGTTTGGAAGTCGTTGGGATTTTATTCAAAAGTTTATTGAAACGAGCATTAAATTCTTTAATGGGTTCCCTATGTTCTATCCTAAGATTGGAGAGATCATTTATTAGTGTAGCTAAAGATCTATCGTCTCCATACTTAGTGAGAAACTGTTCTTGGCAAATGTCCCAACTGGTAATAGAATCAGAAGGCAGGGAAAAATACCGGGATCCTGCTGATCCTTGCAATGTATAAGGAAAAAGCCTAACAACGACATCTTGCTCAGTCACTCCCTTCAAATTAACTGCTAACATGAAGTTATTGATATGTTCCTCGGCTTGGGTTCCATTTTCTGGATTAAACTTGGGTAGCCATTTTTCAGGAGCATCGGGTAATGCATGTAATGGTGCGGGCATATTGACTGCACCCGGTCTGGTCCATGGATCTGCCATTGTAATACCAGTGGTGGATGATACAGTTGTTGAGATTTCAGATGTCTGGGAAGGAATTGATATTGAGGAGTGAGCAGGTTGAGATTTTGAAGTTCCCAATTCCTGGTGAAAAATGATATGTAATGAGGAAGCGGATGGTTGACTTCGCACTGGGGAAGATGAGATGGAAGATGTGGATGAAAGTGCTTCACTGTCAGAATCTTCAGTGTTTTTCTTTGCCTTTTTCCTTTTAGGTAAAGGAAATTCAGTAGGTTCCATACCGAGCTTTTCACTCTGAAGTCTAGTAAGAGGGTGAGGTAGATTGAATTGCGAAGTCTCACTGCTTTGAGATAGCTCAGACTTCTGTGGTGAAATCGAGAAGCTCTGAAGTTTCTGGATGAGAGACTGAACTTCGGGAGATTCAAGACTTAATTGTTCTGAAGTATGGTGGGTTTGAGCAGTGATAGTAGATACCTCTTCTTCTTGCTTGGATGCTGGGGAATCAGCGGGCAATTTGGAAGTACGAGGTGATGTGGAGGGAGAATTACTCTTAGAATGGTTTGTAGATTTGGGTTTGCTTGCCATTCACAGTAGGAGGCCCTCCTTCTAGCACCAAAAATGTTGAAGCCTAGAAAATCTCTGCTTCAAACATTGGGGGAAAACCACCCGGTCGGGACCTTAAGACAGCTCCTTTTCCGTTTGGGATGGTGGCTCCGACTGGATTTAAAGGACCAGTTTCCTTATAACTAAGTGGATTGAATTGAATGGGTGAAAGTGGGACTAAATTGACAGAATAATAAAACTATCTAATCTAAACTAAATGCTGATAAAGAAATTCTAATTTTAACCCGGGTAATAATATGTGAATACAACTTAGGATTTTTTAAATCTAATAATAACCATGAAAATGTATTATTAGTTAAATTGAAATGTGCAGAAACGAATAAAGATAACTCTGTTTAATAAATTAAACAGAGTTATATTAGCATATTGCATTCATCATCATATACCATTCATATATGTATATAAATGATAATATTCCAATTATACTCAGAAATGATAATATAAAGAGAAAATATTATGAAAATCAAATATATAAATGATAGCAAATTCTTCAAACGAATACCATATAACATAGACAATTAACAATGAACAGATAAAAATACCTCATTCATATTGCAGACTGTCAAACGAAGTATGATACTCTGATCTAGTAACTCTGATGTAAAATTAACTCCAAAGGCACAAAAATGCAACACTTCAAAGATAATTTGAGCACAAAAATCACCAGATGTGATCTTTCATAGAAATATAATAAGGAATGAAGTACAGAAATGTTAGCTCCAAATCCTCAAGATATTACAACTTCTGATCCCTCTCTAAATGCATGAGAGGGATTTAAATAATAAAATTACATAACAAAATCCTAATACTACTGCTACAATCTATCAATTTAAAACTGAAATGCTATTTTGAATAAAACTGATTCATTGTTTTTCTCCTTGGCTTGATGAAGCCAAGTTGCAAATGTTCAACATATCTCGGAGTCTTGGTGGATGACTCATCTCAGTATGCAACTGTCCAGCATAGGTGGCGTCAGAAAATTCTGGAATTAGACAATCGATAGCGTTTGATAGAATTTTGATAGCTGTCTGTTGATTGTTTGGCTTGATCACATGAGTCCACATACTATCCCAGGATATAGTTTGAAGTTTGCCGATTTGTTGACTTTTCCTTTCCATTTCTTCTCTCCATCTGTCTTCAGTTTCTTTTATCTTTGGCAAACTGCCAGGAACACAGTCTGAAATGAGATTAATTGAATATAGGCTGTCATTTATGAATTGCGTGAGATTGTTCATTATATTTCTGGCTCTTGATATTGCTCTATCAGATTTCATTAATTGATGTTCCCATTCTGTAAAGAGGATTTCTTTGTGTTTTTCCTCTATCCTAGGAAGATTTGCTTCTTTTCCCTTTTCTGTATCCTGCCAGTTGAGAAACTCAGAAATCTTTTCATCGGCATCATCTATTTCTTGTCTAAGAGTTATGATAGTTTGGATCAAAGATGAAGTAATCTCACAAAAGGGTTCTGCTTGTGACAGTTTTGAGCAAAATTCAATTAACTGTTGAGTCAATAATTTATTAACTTCAAGGGCTTCCGATTTGAATTCATTTAACTTTGGATAATCTTTAACTTATCCAAAGTTGCTTGGAATTCCTTTTCTTGAGTCATTTTTGCCTTTTCCTCATTTTGTAACAGACTCTGCAACTTAAAAATTTCTTCGTTTAGCTGCTTTTGTTTGCTTAAAAGCTTTTCATCGACCTTCTTCTTTTCTTCAGCCAGTTGTTTCTCCAATTCTTTAGACCTGAATATCTGATCCTGTAGTTGTTGCTGCAATTGGCTGATCAGCTGCTGATTCTCCTTAGCTTTTTCTTCCAGTGAAGTTATGTGAAGATCTTTCTGAGTTATTAGTTGAGAAACTTCTACAACTTTATCAACTATTGCAGCACTATAGGCTCCTGTATATTGTGACAATTTCGTAAGGTCTTCAAATGGATTCATTTCACTGTTCTTATAAACAATATTCATAAACTCCTCTGATGGAGTAGAGAATATGCCCTGTTCTGCTTTTCTTGTCTTTCTTTGTCTCTTGACAACAGCCTTATGTTTAGGGCTGTAGAATACATCCAAAGGAGGGATTTCCTCACATTTTAATACAATATGACCTGTAGGATGTTCAGGAATGATTTCAACCTCCTGCTCTATTTTTTCTGAACCTTTATCCTGCAATCCAAGCTGTTGAGCAAACTGATCATATTGATTTAATAGCTGAGAAGAAATATCAAGATTAGTGGAAACCGTAATCTCCTTATTTATTTCTTTTTCTTTCTCTTTATCTATGCTCTGCTTGGTGCTTTTGTCATCTGATCCATCCTTTTGATTATGCACCTCATCATTGATATTTGTACATTTGTCTATCATTTGAGCAGTATTCCCTTTTGGGGCATCAGGTTTGTCAATAGTGACCACTTTTTGAGAATGTACAATCGGATGGTTGACAGCCGATTGTGTAATGATTTTGCTGGTAGATGTTTCTACTAGCGTTTGGCCGGATGTACCTTCTGTCTCTGATTTTTGGATTTGAGTTCTCAGCTGGTCTAGAGGTACTCTCAACAATCTCTGGCTTCTAAATAAGAGAAATTTATTTATTTCCTCCTGTTGAAATATAGACTTGATCAAGTCAAAAATCTGAGGAAAATTATCTAATGAGATAAACAAATCATCGAACATATCTGGTTCATGCTCAAAACGAGCAATTGAAACTGAAGCAGTGACATCAAATGCTATCTTTTTTGGATCATCCTGTCTTCCAGGAATGGTTGCAAATTTACAACCTCTTATCTTGAAAACTTCCTTTTCTGCATGCTTGAAATCATTTAGAGTGAAATGACCACAATTGAGTGGGAATTGAGGCCACATTTTCTTCTTGCTGTTGTTCAAAGACCTAGATATACCTTCAATTGTCAATTGATAAGAAACTTCTTGAGCGAGAAGTTTGTCTGGGACAAAAAGCGGAAGAACATGCGGCTCCACTATACTACCAAAAACCCTGATGTAAGTAAAATTTTCCTCCCCAAACCAATCTCCGATTGCAGACAGGTCGGCTTTAGCTTTATCAGAAATCCTAGGGGGAAAGCGATTAAAAATGGTTTGGAAAACGGGAATGAGGAAGCCATGACAGATTCTATATACATTAGCTTGGAAATGACTCTTCCAAAGCAATTTATGATAAATATGGATTGGAAGGGGGTTATCAGGAGTCCATTTCCATCCAAATAAGGGAAATTCAGAATTGAAACAAATAGCATCAAGAATATAGGCACAAAAGAAAAAGGGGGTAGAATTTCCAGCATCCTTTTCTTGTCTGTACTCAAGGATCCTATTGGCCATTCTATCAGAAAGAATAACAGCCCAATCCATAATGTCGGAATTCACAGCTGCTAGGATTAAGGGGACCATTTGTATAGAAAACCTAGCTGAATTATCATTTCCAAATAACCTACACATCATGGCAGCTGCATAGGAATATGGAGGCAGAAGAGAATCTACAGAATACATACCGGATGCTTCATTTCGGTGCTTCTCTGGGTTTTTTTCTCCAATTTCTGATAGGGTCGGATTGGACTTTGTTATCATCAGCAAATTCTTTGATAAATTCCTTGTTATACACCTTCTGTGGGTCTGGAAGGTGGTACATTGCTTTCAAGTCTTCTGCTTTAAACGAGCCGAAAGGCACTCCGGATGCTGAAATAAACATTCTATCTTTTATCTTTACACTATCAATAATCCATCGAACTGCATCATAGTAAGGCATGATGCTTGCTCTGGCTGCAATTCGATGCAGAAATGAATTTGCAAGTGTTCTTTCGTTGATGTCAGAATCGGAATCCGAGCTATCCTCGTCTGGAACTGATGCCTTCTCCACTGTGACCTTGGGGTCTAATTTTTCCAACAGGTTGTAGATTGTGTCCCATGTCATTTTTCCAAGACCTTGGCATGATGTATCTGTGACTAGCCTTAGCTTTACGGGCTTTTCTTTTGAGACTGTAGGAGTCTCGGCAAACTTCACTGGTAGAACAGTCTTATTTCTTCTTCCTCTTTTTGACATTTCTACGTCTGCTACCACTTCTTTTTGTCTGTGAATGAAAGAACTTGGTGTTCTTTGGCTCTGCAAGACAATAAACTCTCAGTCGTGCTCAACAAGTCATTCAAACGGAATGATTTATGAATTTATGGTTTTCATTCATTTGTTTCGTATGTTGCGTAAATGCTCCTTTTGGGTCACACTTAAGTATTTAACACCAAATCACAAACCATATTCATTTGATTCGTTATTGAATGCCTTTCGTACCAATAAAGATTTGGCGCTTGTGATATATTAATATATTCAACAAAAATCTTCGTATGCAAAATAGATGAATCGCATCGGAAGTTTTCGAATGGCAAATGAGTATCACAATACGTTTATTCCGATTGACCGATTGCGATTGCAGATCTTTCCGATCTCTGATGGTGGGGTCTACCATATTTTTTTAAAACAAATGTTCGATTTTCTTTTAAAAGCGCTTATTATCAAATGCACATCGGATCGGGAAATTTCAACTAAGCGTAAAGAGTTTTTTTTTTAAAGATTGTCCCGATTGATCGATTGCGATTGACCGCATCGCATCGGAAGCTTTGTTTAATTGTTTTAAACTCTCAGCGATTAGAATTTTCCGATTGGACTAATCGCATCGGAAGATTTGAAATGGGCATATGATATTTCTTTTGAGTGTTATCTCCGATTCTCCGATTTGCGATTGAGCTTTTAACTTTGATTTGTTTTTTATGATAAAGCCTTGTACATTAGATCGGACCATAAGTTTTTTGAATATTGAATATGAAATTTCAAAACAATGAATCTTATTCCTAAGTGTTTTATTTCTAAAAAGAAAGGGACCCTATTTCTAAATTTTATTTCTAAAATTTAGAAAAAGGGAGGGTTGTTGTATAGTACAACACCACCCTAGTCCTTCCCAAACATCATTCCTTTCGATTTCCCCCCTTTTGCGAGGGTGTGGGGCTTGCGAAGAGTTTTTTATCTGTTTTGGCCTCCTCCTTTGAGTGGGTGGACAATTTTGTTTCTCTTTCTTTCATGTGTTTTTCTTACTTTCCTCATTCCTACCCCTATCTTTACGGAGAAAAAAGAGGGAGTTGTAGTGACTTAATGTTCGCGAAGGACGAAAAGAAGTGCGAGTTTCAGGGTGGCCACCCTAGTCCTTCTCGGTCATCGTTATTTACAATTCTACCCTTTTTGAAAAGGCATGGGGTTTGGAAAGTAGCTCTTCTTGCTTGTCTTCTTGAGATTTCCCTTGTGAGGGTGTGGGAGCCACCTTCTCTTTCTTTTTTGTTATATGCATATGTGCTATTTCCCCCCCCTTCCCTTCCTCTTGTCATCCCCCAGGAGTGTTACGGAGAAGAAAGGGGGGAACTGTTGTGGTTGGGTCTTTGAGAAGTATGAAAAGCAACAGGAGCTCCTGGTTTGGCCACCCTAGTCCTTCTCGATCACCATTCCTTGCAGTTCCCCCCTTTTTGCAAAGGCATGGGGGGGTTCGAGGGGGAGGAGGGGCTTGTTTGAGCCCCTTACCTTTAGTGTGTGGGGGTTAGGGAGTGCGGTTGTCTTGAGGGGGAAGGGGGCTTTTGCTCTTGTTGCGACGCATTATACGTTGGGTTGGCTTTTAGCCATTTCTCGTGGGGTGCGATTTTTTGGTAACACACGGAAACGACTCTCAGCAACGGATATATCGACTCTTGTTACAATGAAAAACATAGCCATTAGGGGAATTTTGAGGTCTAAAATGGGCCTCCTAAGGAAATTATAAAATAATAGTGGAAAAAATCAAATAAGATTTGATGACATCATCAAATTTTAGAGGGAAAAATGAAAAAACTACTTTTTCAACTCATATTTTCAACTTATCTCCCAAATTGTTTACTCAAATTTCGAGTGGGAGTACTCGTTGGATGCGAAATTTAATTCCTCATCCAAGGAGTACCCATGTTGCATACTTTCGATGGGTCCTACTACACAAAAAATGAGAAATACATAAAAAAATGTGATTACAATCACGTTTTTTATGTATTTCTCATTTTTCGTGTAGTAGAGTTCATCGAAAGTAGTCCATTGAAAGTATACAGCATGGGTACTCCTGGGATGAGGGGTGCGTACTCCACTTTCGAAAACTAAGTAAAAATTTTGGGAGATAAGTTGAAAATACGAGTTGAAAAAGTAGTTTTATTATTTTATTATTTTTTAATATTTTTACCCTTTTATTTAAAAAATGGTAAATCATCCCCCATGGTTTACATCATCATCTTGAATCCTATTGGTTGTTATAAAGTTTATTTTTGTTGTACATTTTTCTTAGGATGCCCATTTTAGACCTCAAAATTCCGAAATGCAATACTTTGTGTGAATTGCATAATCCCGTGAATCATCGAGTTTTTGAACACAATTTGCGCCCGAGGCTTCAGTCGAGGGCACGTCTGTCTGGGCATCACATCCCAATAAAACGTGCTCCTTGCAATATGTTAGGGAGTAGCAGAGGTGGTCGTCCGTGCCCAATGTGGTGCGATTGGCTAAAATGTGGCAGGCAATGTTTCGTGGAGTGCATCGGCAAGCAGTGATCTTGTCCCCTTGGTTGGGCAGTCGGCGTTAGCCGATGCGGGCTCCGTCTGGCATCCCTAGAAATTTATTTTCTTTCTCTTGTCCTCCCACTGGGTAGGGCGGATTTAGCTCCACCTTGCGACCTCATCTCAGGCGAGAACACCCGCTGATTTTAAGCATATAATTAAGCAGAGGAAAAGAAACTTACGAGGATTCCCCTAGTAGTGGTGAGCGAGCTGGGAAGAGCCCAGCATGAAAATTGGGTGGCAGTGTCGCCTGAATTGTAGTCTGTAGAAGCATCCTCAGCGGCAGACCTGGGCCAATTCCCTTCGAAGGGGGCGCCTGAGAGGGTGACAGCCCCGTCGGGCTGGGACCCTGCCACATCACGAGGCATTGTCGGCGAGTCGGGTTGTTTGGGAATGCAACCCTAATTTGGTGGTAAATTCCGTCCAAGGCTAAATACGGGCGAGAGACTAATAGCGAACAAGTACCTCGAGGGAAAGATAAAAAGGCCTTTGAAAATAGAGTTAAAGAGTGCTTGAAATTTCCGGGAGGGAAGCGGATGGAGGCTATCGATGCATCTCAGTTGGATGTGGAACGGCTCAGGCTGGTCCGCCACTCTACTTGAGGTGCAAACCAACATGGGTTGCTGCATCATCATAAGCGCAGGTGGAGTACCGCCTGTCAGTTTTCCGTTGCGGTGGTCGAGGGATGAAGCACGCGCCCTTGTGGCGGGCCGTGTGCACCTGCGCGCTCGTGGTGTTGGTTGGCGGGCTTTCCATTCAGCCTGTCTTGAAACACAGACCAAGGACTCTAACATGTGTGTGATTTGGCGGGTTTGAAAACCTGCGAGGCGCAAGGAAGCTGACGAGCGAGATCCCCTCTCTGCGGGGGGTGCATCGTCGACCGACCTTGAGCTTATGCGAAGGGTTCGAGTGCGAGCACACCTATTGGGACCCGAAAGATGGTGAACTATGCCTGAGTAGGGCGAAGCCAGAGGAAACTCTGGTGGAGGCTCGAATCGATACTGATGTGCAAATCGTTCATCTGACTTGGGTATAGGGGCGAAAGACTAATCGAACCATCTAGTAGCTGGTTTCCTCCGAAGTTTCCCTAAGGATAGTTGGAGCTCACGCGCGAGTTTTATCGGGTAAAGAAAATGATTAGAGGCATCGAGGGCGTAATGCCCTCGACCTATTATCAAACTTTAAATAGGTAAGAGGGTGCGGCTGCTCCATTGAGCCGTGCCATGGAATCGAGAACTCCAAGTGGGCCATTTTTGGTAAGCAGAATTGGCGATGCGGGATGAACCGAAAGTTGAGTTACGGTGTCGAATTGCGCACTAACCTAGATACCACAAAGGGTGTTGGTTGATTAAGATAGCAGGACGGTGGTCATGGAAGTCGAAATCTGCTAAGGAGTGTGTAACAACTCACTTGCCGAATCAACTAGCCCCAAAAATGGATGGTGCTGAAGCGCGCAACCTATACTCGACCGTCGGAGTAATTGCCTGGCTTCGATGAGTAGGAGGACGCAGGGGTCGTTGAGAAACCTCGGGTGTGAGCTTGAGTGGATCGGCCCCCGGTGCAGATCTTGGTGGTAGTAGCAAATATTCAAATGAGAACTTTGAAGACTGAAGTGGGGAAAGGTTCCATGTGAACAACACTTGGACATGGGTTAGTCGATCCTAAGAGATGGGGAAGCCTTGTATCAAGGGTGCACTCTGCACGAGCATCGAAAGGGAATCGGGTTAATATTCCCGAACTGGGACATGGCGACGGGCGGCAACGTTAGAAAATCCGGAGACGTTGTCGGGGGCCCCAGGAAGAGTTATATTTTATTTTTAACAGCTTTTCCACCCTGGAATTGGTTCACCTGGAGATAGGGTCCAGCAGCTGGAAGAGCACTGCACATCTTGCAGTGTACGGTGCACCCTCAGCGGCCCTTGAAAATATGGATTTTTGAGTACCATTCATGCTCGATCGTACTCATAACCGCATCAGGTCTCCAAGGTGAAAAACCTCTGGTCAATAGATAAATGTAGGTAAGGGAAGTCGGCAAAACGGATCTGTAACTTCAAGAAAAGGATTGGCTCTGAGGGCTAGGCCTAGGGGTCTGTGCCCTCAACTCGTGTGCTGTCGGCAGTGTGCTCGAGCTGCTCTCACGGCGAGGGCGGGCAGTCGCATGTCGATTGGGCTATGGGCATAGAATGCCCTGTCGCGGGGGATTTTCCCTAAGCAGCGAACAGTCGACTCAGAACTGATACGGACAAGGGGAATCCGACTGTTTAATTAAAATAAAGAATTGCGATGGTCCCTACGGATACTGACGCAATGTAATTTCTGCCGAGTGCTCTGAATGTCAAAGTGAAGAAATTCAACCAAGCGCGGGTAAACGGCGGGAGTAACTATGACTCTCTTAAGGTAGTCAAATGCCTCGTCATGTAATTAGTGACACGCATGAATGGATTAACAAGATTCCCACTGTTGCTATCTACTATCTAGTGAAACCACAGCCAAGGGAACGGGCTTGGTAGAATCAGCGGGGAAAGAAGACCCTGTTGAGCTTGACTCTAGTCCGACTTTGTGAAATGACTTGAGAGGTGTATAATAAGTGGGAGCTGTTTTCGGTGCAAGTGAAATACCACTACTTTTAACGTTATTTTACTTATTCCGTGGGGTGGAGATGGGGCACTACCCCTGTTTTTGGCCTTAAGGCACGTTTCGGGGGGTCGATCCGGGTGGAAGACATTGTCAGGTGGGGAGTTTGGCTGGGGTGGCACATCTATTAAAAGATAACGCAGGTGTCCTAATATGATCTCAATGAGAACAAAAATCTCCTGTGGAACAAAAGGGTAAAAGCTCATTTGATTTTGATTTTCAGTACGAATACAAATCGTGAAAGCGTGGCCTATCGATCCTTTAGACTTTCAGAATTTGAAGCTAGAGGTGTCAAAAAATTTACCACAGGGATAAATGGCTTGTGGCAGCCAAGCGTTCATAGCGACGTTGCTTTTTGATCCTTCGATGTTGGCTCTTCCTATCATTGTGAAGCAGAATTCACCAAGTGTTGGGTTGTTCACCCACAAATAGGGAACGTGAGCTGGGTTTAGACCGTCGTGAGATAGGTTAGTTTTACCCTACTGATGAACCACACCGCAATAGTAATTCAACTTAGTACGAGAGGAACCATTGATTCACAGAATTGGTCATCGCGCTTGGTTGAAAAGCCAGTGGCGCGAAGCTACCGTGTGTCAGATTATGACTGAACTCCTCTAATTCAGAATCCACGCTAGAAGCAGTGCATGTCACTCTTCGACTGTATCTCGACCTGCAGTAGGGGTGTCTCTTTGTCGTCCCCAGGGGCCTGTGTCATTTGCAAACCGTGATCGTGAAGCATCTCAGTCGGGGCAGCTTTGAAGTTCAATTTCAAACGGTCATTGAGAAGAATCCTTTGCAGACGACTTAAATACGCGACGGGGTATTGTAAGTGGCAGAGTGGCCTTGTTGCCACGATCCACTGAGATTCAACCCTTGGTAACCTTGATTCAGAGCTTCGCTCTTGTCACTTTATTCAAAATTTAGACGACTATCGCCGTTGCACCTTCTTTGCCCCCCTGTCCTTTTCATTCAAACATCATTTCATTTGTTCGCATCTCAAAAATGAATTTCTTTCTTGGGGGTGGGAAATTTGGGGTTTCCATGCCATGGCTACGAGAGGGGTCGCCAGTCTGTGGAACTTGTGGTCGATGGCATGGAAACCCCGAATTTCCATGTCGTGGCACGGCGTAAAACTAGCCCAGGCTTGCGGAACTTGGGGTTTCCGCGTCCTCCCGCGCCAACGAGGGAAACACGCTGAGGAAATTGGGGTTTCCATTTCATGGCACATGGCGGAGGGCCGCACCCGAGCCTAGGAAACTTGGGGTTTCCATGTCCCACCCCCGACGAAAACTGCGGGTTTCCATGTTTTACGGCACACTGGAAACTTGGGGTTTCCATGACGATGGAAATTTTCGCCCGAGTCTAGGGAACTGGTGGTGTTTCGAAACCGCGGATCCAAGCCTTTGGGGAACTCTAGGTTTTTTCCATGTCGCGGCACGTACAAACCCATTGCCCAAGTCAATGAAACTCGGGGGTTTCCATTTCACCATGCGATGGACAACCGCCCCAATTTGGAGAAACTCGAGGTTTCCATTTCGTGGCACGGTGGAAAATTTCCAGAGTCTGGGAAACCTGGGGTTCCCGTGTCCCGCCACGATGGAAACTGCAACCCCAGCATGGGGTGCTTGGGGTTTCCATGCCGCAGCGTGACATAAACCGCCGCCCAAGTATGGGGAAATTTGAGTTTCCATGTCACGGCGTGACGGAAACCGCCGCCCGGGGTCCGTGGACCTCGGGGGTTCCCATTTTTTGCGGCACGACGGATACTGCCCAATTCCGGAAAACTCGGGGATTTCCACGTTCTGCCACGACAGAAACCGTGGCCTCAGTGTGGGGAGCTCGGGTTTCCATGTCACGGCACGACGGATAACCACCCAAGCCTATGAAACTTTGGGGCTTCTGTTTCGTGGCACGAGGGAAACCGCCTAGTTCTAGGAACCTTGCGGTTTCCATCTCCCGCCGTGACGAAAGCTGCGCCCCTGGTGAGGCGAAATTGGGTTTCCATGTCACTGCACGACCGTAATCGCCCAAGTTTATGAAACTCATGGTTTCCGTTGCATGGCACAGTGGAGAACCGCCCAAGTCAGGCGAACTTGGGGCTTCCATTTCGCGGCGCGATGGAAACTGCTCCCCTGGTCTGTCTCCAGAACTTGGGGTTTTCGCGCCTCGTCGCAAAAAAATCCATCCAAGTGCAAGGAAGGTTGGGTTTCTTAATGCCCCAAGACTTCATGAGGTGTGTTCGGGGTAACGGGTGTGCCCATCGGGCGTTTGGACGGTGTTCGGGCGCCATGCGATGTTACGGGCGAACCGTCGCACAGTAACCGCACGAGCGTGGGTGTGTGGCAGTGAGCGGCACGGGCACGTTGCACATATTTGGTGGTGGCGTTGGAAAAAGAAATGTTATAGACAAAATGTTACATCGTAGCCGGAGTCATAAAACCGACGCACGAGTTGAGCGGCCGTGTTCTGGAAGACACACTTTTTGTTTTTGGGGTGTTTTTTCATGTTTTTTGAGACTTTTTGGGCTAGAGTTCCCGCTTTGAGGTCAGGTTACCTATTTGATCGGTAACAGTGTCAATAGTAATTCAATCTAGTACGAAAGGACTGTTGATTCACACAATTGGTCATCGCGCTTGGTTGAAAATCCAGTGGTGTGAAGCTACCGTGTGTCGGATTATTACTGAATGCCTCTAAGTCAGAATCCATGCTAGAAGTGGGGCATGTCACTCTTCAACTGTATCTCGACTCGCAGTAGGGGTGTCTCTTTATCGCCCCAAGGGGCCCGTGTCATTTACAAACCAAGATCGTGAAGCATCTCGGTCGGGGCAGCTTTGAAGTTCAATTTCAAACAGTCATTGAGAAGAATCCTTTGCAGACGAATTAAATATGGGACGGGGTATTGTAAGTGGCAGAGTGGCCTTGCTGCCACGATCCACTGAGATTTAGCCCTTGGTCACCTCGATTCGGAGCTTTGCTCTTGTCACTTTATTCAAAATTCAGATGACTATCATCGTTGCACCTTCTCTGCCCCCCGTCCTTTTCATTCAAACATCATTTCATTTGTTCGAATCTAAAAAATGCATTTCTTGCTTAGGGGCGGGAAATTTGGGGTTTCCATGCCATGGCTGCAAAAGGGGTCGCCAGTCTGTGGAACTTGTGGTCAGTGCCATGGAAACCCCGAATTTCCATGTCGCAACACGGTGTAAAACCAACCCAGGCCTGCGAAACTTGGGGTTTCCACGTCCTCTCACACTCACGAGGGAAACACGCTGGGGAAATTGGGGTTTCCATCTCATGGCACACAACGGAGGGCCCTGCTCGAGCCCTGGAAACTTTGGGTTTCCATGTCCCGCCCCTGACGAAAACCGCGGGTTTCCATGTTTTACGACACATTGGAAACTTGAGGTTTCCATGATGATGGAAACTGTCGCCTGAGTCTAGGGAACTGGTGGTGTTTTGAAACCGTGGATCCAAGCCTTTGGGGAACTCCGGGTTTTTTTCATGTCGCAACACATATAAACCCGCTGCCCAAGTCAATGAAACTCGGGGGTTTCCATTTCGCCACGCGATGGACAACCACCCGAATTTGGAGAAACTCGGTGTAACAGGCGTGCCCATCGGGCGTTTGGGCGCGTTCGGGGTAACGGGCGTGCCCATCAAGCATTTGGATGGTTTTCGGGTGTCGTGCGACATTACGGGTGAACCATCACACAGTAACCACACGGGCGCGGGTGTGTGGCAGCGGGCGGCATGGGCGCGTTGCAAATAGCTGGCGGTGGCATTGGAAAAAGCAACGTTATAGGTGAAACGTCACACCGTAGCTAGAGTCATAAAACTGACGCACGAGTTGAGTGGCCGATGCTACACGAGTGGGCAAACAGCTGAACGATGGGGGTCCGCTTGGGTCCACCGAGTGACCCATGACACACACATGATACGCATATTAATACAGCGTGCGGATGATGGAGAATTCATCCAACCAACGATCAAGCAAGCATATGAGTGCGAGCACATTGGAGCACCACGAGCTAAGCCAAAAGCTCGTTGGTAAAGGAAACATGGCGGCGGTGATCGCAGGGTGAGCGCAGGTTGAGACGGGTTGTTGATGTGCAGGGCGTGCAGAATTCCTCCGCAGGGCATCCGCACCATAGGACGGGTCAAGTCAGGCAGTGTGCGGGTCAAGTCGTGTGACAGACATGCAGGGCGTGCGAAACTTCTCTGCAGGGCATCCGCAGTGCAAGGTCAGGCAGGGCGTCTGCACGATCTGAGCTTCAGTTCAGAGGTTGTTATGAAGGGCATCGTGAGTCAGAATTAAGTGCCAAAAGTTGAAGCAGGTGTGTATTGACGGGACGAAGCTAACCACATAGCTGGGAAGCGGATTGGACACACGGACAGCTCGCGGGGAGGTCTGAAATCATTTGCAATGCCGACCCGAGTGACCCGACAACACTTGGGTAGTTTTATGCAGGATATTACAAAGGTGAATTCTAATGTTGTAAAAAATTGTTGTTGTCAAGCATTGTAAGCTTGGACAAAAAGTGACTTGCCTTGCCAAAGAGCAAAAGGTCTTTTGCTGGATTGGAACTTATACTGTATTTCATATTTATGAAACATATTATTGGGCAGACCCATTATTAACTAGGAGTTGCCCCTCCATTGTACGTATGGGCGTACACTGTTGATATGATGATGATGTTTATGTTTTCCGCACATTGAAAGAACATCTGATTAACTAATTTAACAAGTGTTGCCAAAGGCGTAGTCTACATACTTGAGTATTAAGAAAAGGAGAAGTACGGTAGTGCCGCACCCTGTCTATAACATGTTTGAAAGATCACCGAAGGTCTAGGGGCGTGACAGGTTTCCTCGCCTTGCCATGACGACAGTCGCCCAACTGTGCGAAATCTAAGGTTTCCATGTCCCTGCTCAATGGACGTCACCCAATTATACGTCTGCCGAGACGGAAACTGCCCTTGTAAGACCCATGAGCTGAGGACGACGACGGAGGGCATTGGAAGCGTATGGTGGACATGCGACGAAGCGGCAAAGTGACGAAAACCATGACGAAAGGTCAGATGGGCATGCCGACGGACGAAAACATCATTCGACTATTATGCGACGTTATCGTGGTGACCGTGCGACATTTGGAAGCGACATGGATAAACGCATCCAAAAATGGTTGTGTGTTGGCTTGAAGGCTTATAGGCCGGCCATGGTGGCAAGCCGACGTTAAGGAGGAAATGTCACGTCATAACCAAGGCTTTATGGGCGTTTAGTGGGTCGGCCTTATATGGGTCAAGTCCCACCCATGGAAGCAATGTGTGGGCGAAGGCACATACAAAAGGAGGATGTGCGATGGATGATAAAGGAAAGCAAGAAGGACATCAAGAAATTGTTGATTCCACCGTTGGCAAGCTAATGCATGAGCTAGAGCGAAGGTTGAGCGTGGAGGGTGAAGCCGCAACAGGGAAATGAAGTCTGGGCCGAGTCGGGTAAAAACACATTCGACGTTCACCCGTGGGTCAAGTCGGGTTCCCTCCGGAGGGTGTGTGTGGTGCATTGTTTGGTGCATGGTCAAGTAGGGTTCCTTCTGTAGGATGTGTGCAGAACAGTGTTCAGGGCGGGCGCGTTCAGGTCGAGTCGGGTTCGTGCAGCGCGCCCGCATTCAGGACGCACGGAACAATGTTTGAAGTCACGGAGTTCGTTCAACAGGGTCAGGTCAGGTCGAACGTGACCCGAACGCATTCAGGAAACGCGTGCAGACTGTGACCCCGGTGACCCGCGTGCAGAAATGCGTTCAGGGTGCCGAGGGCTTCTGTGACCCGGGTGACCCACACGAACCAGAATTCGCGCAGACTTCAGAGACATGTTCTGAAAGGGAATTTTGGGCTTCCTTTGGATTGTTTGCACTGTTGGGAAGATGTTAAGGCTAGACCAAGGTACAAGCACATTTGGAAAGAAGCATAAAATGGTTTATGGAGGCTTGGTTGTATAAATATTGCAGATTTTACATATTTATTGAAGCATAATACCAGGCAGACTTATTAACGAGATTTTACCCTCCCTTGAATGTATGGGCATTCATGTGGTTTGATATTGTTGTTTATTGCTATTTTATCTCTGCACAAGAACACTTTGGAAGATTAATTAAACAAGTGTTGAGTTAGGCATAGTCTACTTATTGAGTATTTGAAAAGAGAAAAATAAGGTAGTGCCTCACCCGTCTATAGAGTGGTTGGGAGACTACCACAGGTATAGGGGCGTGGTAGTTGGTATCATAGCTACATTTTCATGGCTTTTTTATTATTGAACAAGGATACAGTTGCAGTGTTGCAAGCGGTATTGAAGCTTGATGGATGAGTTTGTTTCATTGTAAATGAACTTCAAAGAAATTAAAGAGAAGTTGAAGGAAATGGAAAATGAGTTTGATGAGGCGAGTCGGACCATTGATACATTGTGCAAGAGGAGGACATCTGGCATGAGCAAAGGTGAAATGTTTTGACTTATGAAGAAAGTGAGAATTCTCCGAGCAGAAATGGAAAATGTGGAAGAAGAGCGAAGGAAGTTACTTGATAAGCTTCTCAAACTTAGAGACCTTAGAAAGATGAAGCATGGTGGCATGAATCCCACTATGGCTGAACCAAAGGATGTTGTATATGGGATTGAAGAAAAGGAATAAATTGATGAACAAGTTGGACGAGGACCAAGCACATTACAAGCATTGATGGTGGACAATTCTCACAAGGATGTTGCATATGTGGTAGAAGTCGAGGATGAACTTGATGAAAAGGTTGGACCAGGGCCAAGCACATTGCAAGCATCGGTGATGGATGATTCTGGGGAGGATGTTGAGGATGCGGATATGATCGAGGAAGAACTCGTGGAACAAGTTGAACCTGGACCAAGCACATTGTAGGAATTGGGGGATGAACCACATGGAAATGTTGCAGAGGTGATAAAGATCAAGGAGGAACTTTATGAGCAGGAGGTACCAGGATCGAAAGCATTGCAGACATTGACGAGGATGGAGGACACTCACTTAGAGAGTCTTCATGAAGATATGACTGGTGTTCCAATTGAGCATCTGGGAGATGGACCGTATGTAGGGATGGGAACGAAGATGACTTCTTTGCCAATACCATGGAGGACCTTTCCTCGGATGACTATGATGGAACCTTGTACGTTGGAGAAGCAAGGAGCATTTCTTGTTGTAGACCTTGATAGGGAAATTTGTGACCTCGCTCTAGTAGGTTCAAATTCCCGTGACAAGGGAAAAACTTGATGATCTTTGTGATAGATATGGGTCATGCTTAGCCACATGGAAATTGTCTAGGTGCCTGGCATGACTCATGGACTGCCTTGGTGGTAGGGCACATTGTTTGGGTAGACTTCTTCATGGCATACAACCAAGAAGGAACTTTTGGTGCACCTTTAGTGGGGGAGAAGCCTTGGAGGAAGTACCCATGATGATGATGGTAGAAGTGACCGAGGGCACTTAACCTGTACACTATACACATGATGGTGCCTAGATTTGAGATGAGTCTACTCTTTATGGACACACGGGCAACCAAAAGTCACATACATTGACATGAGGGCATGGCGGGACATTATGTGGAGACATTATGCAAGTGCACTTACTAGGTGCCCACTTATGAGCATCATGGAGGAGTGTCAAGCAGGAATATGCTGAGCATGATCAATTGTTGGTGCTACATGGAGACCTTTTATAGATGGGTTGATGGATGTTGTTCACTTTGAGTAACAAGACATTGGTTGGATGAGCAGCCTATGAGCACATTCATATGACTTGCAGGGTGAGAACAACTTATGGTAGAACTCATGGGAAATACAAGTATGCTTGCCAACACTTTGGATAGGATGATGCATGGGAGTTCATGATGGAGTTGCATTCGTTGGAGGCTTCATACTACAAGTATCTTGCAATATTTGGTTCACCGAGGAGCTGAGATCGAGACTGGTCTTGATTTTGATGCACTATGGGATGCATACCTTTGAGCACATTTATGAGGTGTGTTTGTGAGGAGTCACTTGATGGAGATGATCAACGGGACGAATTGGAGGTTGATGGAGATGCGGCGATGGGATGCCTTGGTGGTATACACTTGGGCATGGGTTGAGCCTTCTTGACTTAAATTTGGTACGCACATTGGATGCATATTGCAGATGGGATGAACATAGCTTCATGGACCTAAATATGGCACACTGTTGAGAGGATGTTCTTGAATTGATTTGAGGAGGACCTTTCACACGTGGATGATGCTCGATAGTTGTGGCTGTCTTTTGAATAACACGTGGAGATTGGTATCATGGGTGGCACATTTTAGATAGAGTTGGCTTGTTGGATGGACATCATGTTGCGGATGAGACGGATCTCCATGGATTACTTTAGTCTCATATGGGATGGATCCTTGATTGAGTTGATGGGTGTGACAAGATGTGAGAGGGACAACTAACGCATGGTACGAGGATGTGCATTTCCACAATGAGAATCTTTGGTTGGACCGATCACCCAACCAGTTCGATTTATGAGGGCTATATCACCGTGCAGAGTTACGCACGGGTGCCTTGCTGTCACGCCCCTATACCTTCAGCGAAATTTCAACTATGTTATAGACGGGGTGCGGCACTACCGTAATTTTTCTTTTCGTAATACTCAAGTATGTAGCCTACGCCTTTAGCAACACTTATTAAATCAATTGAGAAAATGTTATTTCAATATGCGGAAAACATAAACATCATCATCATATCCACAGTGTATGCCCATGCATACAAGGGAGGGGAAACTCCCTGTTAATAATGAGTCTGCCCGATAATATGTTTCATAAGTATGAAATAGAATATAATTTCCAATCCAGAAAAAAACCTACTTTGCTCCTTGGCAAGGAAAGATACCTTCTGTTGAAGCTTACAATTCTTGAAAATCATTAACTAGCCAACAAACAATCATTTACAATGTTAGAATTCACTTCGGGAATTTTCTGCATAAAACTGCCCAAGTGTTGTTGGGTCACTCAGGTCACCACCTGCCTATGAGTTCAGACCTTCCCACAAGTTCTCTGTGTGTACAATCCACTTCCATGCTATGTGGTTAGCTTTGGCCCATCAATACGCACCCACTGAAACTTTCAGCACTCAATTCCGACCTACGATGACCTTAGAACGAGCTCTGAACTGAAGTTCAGACCTCCTCCGGACGCCCTGCTGAAATGCGTTCGGGTCGGGTCATTTTATTTTAGGGTGACCATATCAATTTTGCTAAGTTGTGACCGCCCGGGAGCCTTGTGCACATTCGGGCAGCCCATTTTCCATTTTCTCCCATGTGCGTCCATTCGGTCGGGCGTGCCATGTCACGCGGGGTGAGGGCGCTCGGCCAAACGCGCTCGGGTCGGGTCGTTTGGTCTGAGGGCGCCCGTATCGGATTTGCTAAGTTGTGACCGCTCGGGTGCCTTGTGCATGTTCGGGCGTCCTGTTTTCTGTTTGCTCCCATGTGCGTCTGTTTGGTCACTGAGCCCTGTCTCGTCAGGTCACTGCGCCTGGCCAAACGCACTCAGGTTGGTTCATTTGGTCCGAGGGCGCCTGTTTCATATTTTCTAAGTTGTGACCGCGCATGTGCCTTGTGCACATTTGGGCGGTCCATTTTACGTTTTATCCCATGTGCGTCCATTTGGTCAGGCGCGTCGCATCGCGACGGGTCGCTGTGCCCGGCCAAACACTCTAAGGTTGAGTCGTTTGGTCCGAGGGTGGTCGTTTCATATTTGCTAAGTTGTGACCACCCGGGTGCCTTGTGCACGTTCAGGCGGCCCGTTTGCCATTTGCTCCCATGTGCATCCATTCGGTCGGGCGCACCATGTCACGTCGGGTCGCCTCATCGCACCGGGTTGGCGCACCTGGCCAAACGTGCTCGGGTCGGGTCGTTTGGTCCGAGGGCGCCCGTATCAGATTTGCTAAGTCATGACCACCTAGGTGCCTTGTGCACATTTGAGCAGCCCATTTGCCATTTGCTCCCATGTGCGTCTGTTCGATTGGGCGAGCCGTGTCACGCCAAGTCGCCGCTTCGCACCGGGTCACCGTGCTCGGATCGGGTCATTTGGTCTGAGGGTGCGTGTTTCAGATTTGCTAAGTTGTGACCGCCCGGGCGCCTTGTGCACGTTCGGGTGGCCCTTTTACCATTCGCTCCCATGTGCGTCCGTTCGGTCTGGCGCGTCGTGTCGCTCTAGGTCGCCACGTACCTCAGGGTCGCTGCACTCGCCCAAACGCGCTCAGGTCGGGTCGTTTGGTACGAGGACGCCCGTTTCATATTTGCTAAGTTGTGACCACCCGGGTGCCTTGTGCACGTTCGAGTGGCCCGTTTGTCGTTCGCTCCCATGTGCATCCATTTGGTCTGGCACGCCAGGTCGCTGGGCTCGGGTCAGGTCGTTTGGTCTGAGGGTTCCCATTTCATATTTTCTAAGTTGTGATCGCCCAGGTGCCTTGTGCACGTTCGGGCGGCCCCTTTGTCATTTGCTTCCATGAGCATCCATTCGGTCGGGCGGGCCATGTCGCGCCGGGTCGTCACATGCAGCCAAACGTGCTCGGGTCAGGTCGTTTGGTTCGAGGGCGCCCGTATCAGATTTGCTAAGTTGTGACCATCGGGGTGCCTTGTGCACGTTCGAGCGGCCCATTTACCATTTTCTCCCATGTGTGTCCATTCGGTCGGGCGCGCCGGGTCGCCGCTTCGCACCGAGTCGTCGTGCTCGGGTTGCGTCATTTGGTCCGAGGGTGCCCATTTCATATTTGCTAAGTTGTGACCACCCGGGTGCCTTGTGCATGTTCGGGTGGCCCGTTCACCATTCGCTCCCATGTGCATCCGTTCGGTCTGGCACGCCATGTCGCGTTGGGTCGCCGTGTCGCGCCGAGTAGCCGTGCCCAGCTAAACATGCACGGGTCGGGTCGTTTGGTCCGAGGGGGCCCGTATCATATTTGCTAAGTTGTGACCGTCCGGGTGCCTTATGCACGTTTAGGCAGCCCGTTTTCCGTTCGCTCCCATGTGCGTCCGTTCGATGGGGCGCGCCGGGTCGCCGCACCTGGCCAAACGCGCTCGGGTCGAGTCATTTGTCCGAGGGAGCCCGTTTCATATTTGCTAAGTTGTGACTGCCCAGGTGACTTGTTCATGTTCGGGCGGCCCTTTTTCCATTTCCTCCCATGTGCGTCTGTTCGGTCGGGCGCGCCATGTCGCGCCGGTCGCTGCGTCGCACCGGGTTGCTGCACCCAGTGAAACGCGCTCGGGTCGGGTCATTTGGTCTGAGGGCGCCTGTGTGAGATTTGCTAAGTTGTGACCATCAGGGTGCCTTGTGCATGTCCGGGTGGCTTGTTTGCCATTTTCTCACACGTGCGTCCGTTCGGTCGGGCGCGCCGTTTCAAGCTGGGTTAGGGCGTCCGTTCGTGTGGGCACGCCATGTCGCGCCAGGTAGGGAATCTGTTCGGGTCGGGTCGTTTGGTCAGAGGGTGCCCGTATCATATTTGCTAAGTTCTGACCACCCAAGTACCTTGTGCACGTCCGGGCAGCCCATTTTCTGTTTGCTCCCATGTGCATCTGTTCGGTCGGGCACGTCGTGTTGCACCGTGTGAGGGCGTCCGTTCAGGTTGGGTCATTTTGTTCGAGGGCGCCTGTATCAGATTTGCTAAGTTTTGACTACCCGGGTGCATTGTACATGACTGGGCGGCCTGTTTGCTGTTTTCTCCCATGTGCATCCGTTCGATCCATTCGGGTGGGCGCGCTGTGTCGCGCCGGGTGAGGGCATCCGTTGGGGTCAGGTCGTTTGGTCCGAGGGCGCCCGTTTCATATTTACTAAGTTGTGACCGCCCGGGTGCCTTGTGCACGTTCTGGCAGCTCATTTTCCATTTGCTCCCATGTGCATCCGTTCAGTCTATTCGGGTGGGTGCGCTGTGTTGCGTTGGGTGAGGGCGTTCGTTCGGGTCGGGTCGTTTGGTCCGAGGGCATCCATTCGGGTCAGGTCGTTTTGTCCGAGGGCACCTGTGTCATATTTCCTAAGTTGTGACTGCACGGGTGCCTTGTACATGTCCGAGCGGCCCGTTTTCCATTTGCACCTATGTGCGTCCGTCCAGGTGAGGGCGTCCATTCGGGCGGGCGCGGCGTGTCGCGCCAAGTGAGGGCATCCGTTCGGGTCGGGTCATTTGGTCCAAGGGCACCCGTGTCAGATTTTCTAAGTTGTGACTGCCCGGGTACCTTGTGCATGTTCGGGTGGCCTGTTTTCCATTTTCTCCCATGTGCGTCCGTTCGGTTGGGCGCGCCATGTCTCGCCAGGTGAGGGCATCTGTTCGGGTCGGGTTGTTTGGTCCGAGGGAGATCATGTCAGATTTTCTAAGTTGTGACCACCTGGGTGCCTTGTCCATTTCCGGGCAGCCCGTTTTCCATTTGCTCCCATGTGCGTCTGTTCAGTCGGGCACGCCGTGTCGCGCTTGGTGAGGGCGTCCATTCGGGTCGGGTCGTTTGGTCCAAGGGCGTCCGTTCAGGTCAGGTCGTTTGGTCTGAGGGCGTCTGTTTGGGTCGAGTCATTTGGTCCAAGGGTGCCTGTGTCAAATTTGCTAAGTTGTGACCGCCCGGGTGCCTTGTGCACGTCTGGGCGGCCCGTTTTCCATTTGCTCCCATGTGCGTCCATTCGGGTGGGCGCGCCGTGTCACGCCGGGTGAGGGCATCAGTTCGGGTCGGGTCGTTTGGTTCGAGGGTGCCCATGTCAGATTTGCTAAGCTGTCACTGCCCAGGTGCCTTGTGCACGTCTGGGCGGACCGTTTGCCGTTCGCTCCCATGTGCGTCCATTGGGGTGGGAGCGCCGTGTGGCCCAGGGTGAGGGCGTTCGTTTGGGTCGGGTCGTTTGGTCCGAGGGCATCCGTTCAGGTCACGTCATTTGGTCCGAGGGTGCCCGTGTAAGATTTGATAAGTTGTGACCGCTTGGGTGCCTTGTGCAAGTCCGGGCAGCCCATTTGCTATTTGCTCTCATGTGCATCCGTTCGGGTGGGTGTGTCGTGTCACGCTGGGTGAGGGCATCCTTTCGAGTCGGGTCATTTGGTCCGAGGGTGCCCATTTCAGATTTGATAAGCTATGACCACCCGGGTGCCTTGTGCACGTCAGGGCGGCCCGTTTGCTGTTTGCTCCCATGCGCGTCCGTTCGGGTGGGTGAGCCGTGTCGCGCCGAGTGAGGGCGTCCATTCGAGTCGGGTCGTTTCGTTTGAGGGCGTCCGTTTGGGTTTGGTCGTTTGGTCTGAGAGCACCCATGTCAGATTTGCTAAGCTGTGACTGCTCGGGTGCCTTGTGCACGTTCGGGCGGCCCGTTTTCCATTTTCTCCCATGTGCGTCTGTTTGGGTGGGCGCGTCGTGTCGCGTCGGGAGAGGGCGTCCATTCGGGTCGGTTCATTTGGTCTGAGGGCGCCCGTGTCAGATTTGCTAAGTTGTGACCGCCCAGGTGCCTTGTGGACATCCGGGTGGCCTGTTTTCCATTTGCTCCCATGTGCGTTTGTTCGGGTGGGCACGCCGTGTTGTCCTGGGTGAGGGCGTCCATTTGGGTCGGGTCGTTTGGTTCGAGGGTGTCCGTTCAGGTTGGATCATTTTGTCCAAGGGCGTCCGTTCGGGTTGGGTCATTTGGTCCAAGGGCGTCCATTTAGGTAGGGTCATTTGGTACGAGGGTGCCCATGTCAGATTTGCTAAGTTGTGACCGCCCGAGTGCCTTGTGCACATCCGGGCGGTCCGTTTGCCGTTTTCTCCGATGTGCGTCCATTCTGGTGGGTGCGTCGTGTCGCGCCGGGTGAGGGCGTCTATTCGAGTCAGGTCGTTTGGTCCAAGGGTGCCCGTGTGAGATTTTCTAAGTTGTGACTGCCCAAGTTCCTTGTGAACGTTCAGGCAGCTCGTGTCATATTTTATTTTCGCGTGAAAGGTGGGTTGGTAATTGAGTTGTTTTGTTCGTTTGTGCCTGAAGAATGGCCTTGGGTCATTTTTACGGTCACCGAATTTCTTCTCTCCATCACCACTTGGTAGCATATGAGCGGTAATTTTGGCCATGCTCGTCCTCGGAGGCATGTTTGAAAAATCTCTCCCGTCCGATCTGTTTCCTTGCAGTTTGATGGGGTTGTTGTGTGTGGCTCCTTGAGATGATTGTCTGCTTGTTGGCTTTGTTGAAATTATCTCTTCGAGATCTCTCTCTCGTGGCCCTTGGTTGCACGTTTGCTCTGTTGAAATCAGCTTTTTTCTATGTCACTTGTTGGCTCTGTCAATGTCAAATCTTCTCTATATTGTTCATCTCCCCCTTTTTTCTTGTGGGGGAAGGGGTTGGATTTTCATGTGAAAGGTGGGTTGGTAATTAATTTGCTTGTTCGGGTGTGTTTGAAGTAGGGCCTTGGGTCCTTTGTAGGGTCGTTGACTCTCATCTTCTCTCCATCCCCACTCGGTAGCACATGAGCGGTAATGTTGGCCATGCTTGTCCTAGGAGGCATATGTGAAAAGAGTTTCTCTTTCACTCTGTGTTCTTAGAGTTGAATGAGGTTGCTTTGTGTGGCTCCTTGAGACAACTAGCCGGTCGCCTATGTCGCTCTCATGCCCCTTTCTTGCTCGTTGGCTCCGTCGATGTCGGCTCTTCGCTATATTGTTCACATCCTCCCTTTTTGGTGGGTGGGAGAGGTGGGATTTTCTCTTGTTGGCTTCATGAAATCAGCTCTTCGCTATATTGTTCACCTCCTCCCCTTTTGATGGGGGGAGGGGTTGGATTTTCATGTGAAAGGTGGGTTGGTAATTGAGTTGCTTATTCAGGTGTGCCTAAAGAATGGCCTTGGGTCATTTGTAGGGTGGTTGACATTCATATTCTCTCCATCCCCACTCGATATGACATGAGCGGTAATGTTGGCCATGCTCGTCCTTGGAGGCATATGTGAACAATTCCCCCTTCTCTCTGTGTTCTCGAAATTGGATGGGTTTTTGTGTGTGGCTCCTTGAGATGACTATCCTCTTCATTGTTTGGCTCTTTATGGTGCCGGTTTCTTGTGCTTGTACTCTTTATATGTTAGCATTGTGGGTTGAGATGCATACATTTAAGAGGAATGTGGAAGGGTTTTGGTTGTAAGCCGCCCCTCTTGCTTGCTTTTTCCATTGGGCGATGTGAGGAGCAGTTCTCCTTGTTGTAAAATTAAGGTTCAGAATTCCTTTATGAGTGCACGTCATCTGTCCCTGCGTTGGCTTTGAGATTTTGATAGATGTGGTGGCCCATATGTTTAATCGAGTGGTCAAATTTTTCCTTGAATCTTGTGTGCACAGTAGATTTATGTGGCTTGGAATGTTGAGACACAAGGTGATGGGTATTTCTTGTTTGGTTGATCGCGTATGCGATTATGGTCCAATGGGGATGAGGCTTGCTACATTTATGGCGGGGGCTATATTTGGAAGGAGGACTTCAAGGTGGAAATCTTCGACCTCTCTCCTCTGTGTGGAGGTGGCTATAGGTGAAAATTATTCATTGTCTAGTTGGTAAGCCGGTCAGGCAATCTCCTAGGTTGCTTGTACGTAGGGTGTGTGGGGTGCGGGGCTACCTGATCCCTCCTCCTGTTCAGATATGTTCATGCCTTTTGTAGCGAGGCTATTGATTTGCATTTATTTTATCCCTTTGCCTTCGCATCGAGGTTTCCCTAGGCTATTAAGCGATCAAGGTCCACTATTGCCGCTGTCCGAGTGGACTCCTAGGTGGTCTCGGTGCAGGGTGGGGAGGGTTGGAGGGGGGAAATTTTGAAGAGAGGTTCCGTCCTTTTGCATCGAGGGTGCCACAGGTGATCAAATGATCGAGGTCCACTATTGCTGCTGACTGGGAGGACTCCTAGGTGGCCTTGGTGCGGGGAGGGGACAGTCTGGGTGGCAGTTTTAATAGAGGTTGTTGACTTGGTCATTCTCCTTCTACCTCCTTATTTTTCATTTACAGTGAGGTTGCTGTAGGTGATCAAGTGATCGAGGTTCGCTGTTGCTTGTGCCCGAGTGGACTCCTAGGTGGCCTTGCTATTGGGCAGGAAGGGTTGGAGGGAATTTTTAAGAAACGATGTGGGGTGGGTTGTTCTCCCTTTATTTACCTACTTTGCTTTCGCATTGAGGTCGCCACAGGCGATCAGGTGATCGAGGTCCATCATTGCTGCTGCTCAGGTGGACTCCTAGGTGGCCTTGGTGTGGGACGGGGACGGTTGGGAGGAATTTTAGAGAGAGAGAGTTTGTGGGGTTGGTCATTCTCCATTTGTTTCATTTTTTTTCCTTTGCATCGAGGTTGCTGCAGGGGCTCGAGGTCCACTATTGCCGCTGTTGGGCTGGACTCCTAGGTGGCCTTGCTGCGAGGTGGGGAGGGTTTGGGGGGCATTTCTAAGAGGGTATCATTTTTTTTTTCTCCCATTTGTCTGTTCATTGTGGCTGTCGTTGGTGATAAGGCGTTTTCCATCCTTTCTAGTTGGGGGGTGGTTACCAACTCCTAGGCGGCCTCGGTGCAATGTGACTCGGCAGGGTGACCCATTTTTTCACTTTGTGGATCTTGCATCCATCATCCATTACGTTTGATTTCTTGCATGTCCTTGTCATGGAGTGTGTGTGGGCTCTAATCCCTTCTTGGGGATGCAAGAGGTGCAAGGTATAAGAGCTTTACATGATATTTTGACCTCTCTTTGACTTGATGGGTGTTCAGGTCGGCTCTCTGTAAGAGAGAACTTTGAATGCCCTTTGAAGTGGGAGGGTGCTACCTAGTTGATCCTGCCAGTAGTCATATGCTTGTCTCAAAGATTAAGCCATGCATGTATAAGTATGAAATAATTCAAACTGTGAAACTGCGGATGGCTCATTAAATCAGTTATAGTTTTTTTTATGGTACCATACTACTCGGATAACCGTAGTAATTCTAGAGCTAATACGTACACCAAGTCTCGACTCTTTGGAAGGGATGCATTTTTTAGATAATAGGCGTGCGCGAGCTTGCACGCTTCTTCGGTGAATCATGATAACTCGACGGATCTCACAACCCTTGTGCTGGAGATGCTTCATTCAAATTTTTTCCCTATCAACTTTCGCTGGTAGGATAGAGGCCTACCATGGTGGTGACGGGTGATGGAGAATTAGGGTTCGATTCTGAAGAGCGAGCCTAAGAAATGGCTACCACATCCAAGGAAGGCAATAGGTGTGCAAATTACCCAATATTGACATGCGGAGGTAGTGACAATAAATAATAATACTGGGCTCATTGAGTCTGGTAATTGGAATGAGTACAATCTAAATCCCTTAACGAGGATCCATTGGAGGGAAATTCTAGTGCAAGCAGCCATGGTAATTCCAGCTCCAATAGCGTATATTTAAGTTGTTGTAGTTAAAAAGCTCATAGTTGGATCATGGGTCATAAAGGTCGGTCCGCCTACTCGATGTGCACCTGCCCTTCCGTCCCTTTTGTCGGCAGTGTGCTCCTGGCCTTAACTGGCTGGGTCGCGGCTCTGGTACTGTTACTTTGAAAAAATTAGAGTGCTCAAAGCAAGCTTATGCTCTGAATACATTAGCATGGAATAATGTGATAGGAGTCTGGTCCTATTGTGTTGGCCTTCAGGACCAGAGTAATGATTAATAGGGACTATCGGGGGCATTCGTATTTCATTGTCAGAGGTGAAATTCTTGGATTTATGAAAGACGGACCACTGCGAAAGCATTTGCCAAGGATGTTTTCATTAATCAAGAACGAAAGTTGGGGGCTCGAAGATGATCAGATACCATCCTATTCTCAACCATAAATGATGCCGACCAGGGATTGGCAGATGTTGCTCTAAGGACTCCACTAGCACCTTTTGAGAAATCAGAGTGTTTGGGTTCCCGGGGGAGTATGGTTGCAAGGCTGAAACTTAAAGGAATTGACGGAAGGGCACCACCAGGAGTGGAGCCTGTGGCTTAATTTGACTCAACATGGGAAAACTTACTAGGTCGAGACATAGTAAGGATTGACAGATTGAGAGCTCTTTCTTGATTCTATGGGTGGTGGTGCATGGCCATTCTTAGTTGGTGGAGCGATTTGTCTGGTTAATTCCGATAACGAACGAGACCTCAGCCTACTAAATAGCTACACAGAGGTTCCCTTTTGCGGCCAACTTCTTAGAGTGACTATGGCCATTTAGGCCATGGAAGTTTGAGGCAATAATAGGTCTGTGATGCCCTTAGATGTTCAGGGCCACACGCGGGCTACATTGATGCAGCCAACGAGTTTTTCTTCCTAGTTCTAGAGCATCGAGAAATATTCTCAAATTGCATCATGATCGAGATAGACCATTGCAATTATTGGTCTTCAATGAGAAATTCCTAGTAAGCGCGTGTCATCAACTCGTGTTGACTATGTCCCTGCCCTTTGTACACACCGCTCGTCGGTCCTACTGATTGAATGATCCAGTGAAGTGTTTGGATTACGTCGACGACGATGGTTCGCCGTTGTCGACGTCGTGAGAAGTTAATTGAACCTTATCATTTGGAGGAAGGATAAGTCATAACAAGGTTACCGTAGGTGAACCTGCGGTAGGATCATTGAGAGTAGGGTTTGGTTTTTTCGTTTGGGTTGTGTGGGTTTCGATTACATGTAATATAGGAACGTGTGGTGTGTCTCTAGGAGAGCAGGTTTGATGCTTGTCAGGGTGGTGCCTCTTGTGAAAGAGACTCGCAACGTTTTTAGTTGCCTATCTTGAGTTCTCGCCTATTGTTTCATGTACTTGCAAGTGATGCTTGTGCTTGTCCCATCCTTCGTTATTGTTTCCCCTAATGTGTTTTTTGTATGGGGTTCAGAAACTCGTTGCTCGGGAGCCCCCTCTCCAACAGTATGTTCAGCGGGGCATGATTGCTGCAGTCGAGGTGCTTGGGAAATACGATGGAAAAATTTAGACTCGTTCGTAGCAGTGGTGCTCGGTCCTTTTTTCGTTGGAAGATGTGGGCCTCCATAGTTGGTTATCTCCAAAGGGGGCAGTGGTGGCTTATTATGTGTTTGCTTGGGCGATCCTTTTTGTTGGTGGTTGGTTCAAGGGAGTGGTTGCACGTGCTCTTCCTACATCAACCCTTTCGTGAGGGGAAAATGTCGGGGTGGGGTCAAATATGGAATGGATGAAGAGCAGAGCAATCTGTTGGGATGGCCACCCTAGTCCTCTCGACTTTTCCTTGACATGCCCTCGTGGAAGGGTTGGGTCTAGGTAATGAAATAGCCCTCCCTTGGTCTGAGCTCCATCAAAATTGCATGTTTCCTTGTCAATGGGCATGAGGTAGCGCATTCTTTTCTCGTGCCTTTAGTGTTGAGGGAATTCCTTGTCCTTTCTTGAGCCACTCCCCCTTCCAAGGAAAGTAGGAAGCAGGTTATGTCCTAGTATCACCATTTGGATTGTGGGTTTTTTGCATGGCTTGGTCATTTTCTTGGATGTGTTGATTGTTGCAATAGCATTTTGGTGTGCGCTTTGGGGGCTTCCCTCTTTTTAGGGCGTGACATTGCACCACCGGCGTATTTTTGGCCATGTGCTTTATCCAACATTGAGTGTTAGCCTGTGATAACTCCTCTTTGGAGTTCCAGTTGTTTGGGCCCCCTTGAATTTTTGGCTAGAAAGGCTGTCGGGTGTCCTGTACACGGAGGGGTGAAATAGCGGGGTGGGTTTGCTATTAGTGAATTTTTTGTTTGATGCCTTGTGTGGGTCGGGGGGTTGTTTACCTCTCGGTAGTAACGTGCTCAAGCACTTGTCTCGTCGTGGCCCTTGGCTTTTCTAGTGATCAAGTTTAGGTTGTGGCTTGTCTGCTTGGTTGTTTGATTGCCGCTTGTTATGTCGTGTACATAGAAAGGATGTTGCATCGTAATGTATGTGGAAGGGTGCGGAAAAGTGGGATGCTTTTGATTGGGTGCCTTGTTTTCCTTCTTTTTGGTTAAGCCAACATCCCCTCACGTGGCGATGGCCCTATGTTTTTCTAGCTAGCGTTTCTTGAAATTTGGCCCCCTTTCTCTCAAATTGGATTTTTTTCGCGAGTGTTATGGTGGGTAATGTTTGGTTTTTCTTTCTTTCATGTCGTTTTCTTCCCTTCTGGTCGCCAGCATTATGGAACAAAGCAGGAATTTTTGTGGGTTGGTATCGGACAAGGATGAAAAGAAGTGCAAACTCCCGAGTTTTCCACCCTAGTCCTTCTCGGTCGTCATTCCTTGAATTTCCCCTGTTTTTTCTAAGGGACAGGGCTTGGAAAGCTTCTACTGTGTTTGAGCCTCCCCTTGTGATTCGTTTTGGTCCCCCTAGCTTTATAGAGAAAAGGTGGGATTGTCGTGGATTGACGTTTTTGGAAGGATGAAAAAATAGTGCGAGTTGTTGCTGGGGTGGTTGCCCTAGTCCTTCTCAATCGCCGATCTATGCAGTTCCCTCCTTTTTGCAAGGGAACGAGGTCTTGAAAACCTGTTTTTATGTTTGAGCCTCATCTCCTCTGCTGGAAGCCATATTTTGGTTCTCTTTTTTCTTTTCTCTTTTTGGGTTGCTTTTTTCCCTTCCTCCTTTCGGCCCCTAGCTTTATGAAGAAAAGGATGAATCATTGAGGATTGGCATTCGCGAACGATGAAAGGCAGTGCGAGCTCCTGGGTTGGCCACCCTAGTCCTTTCCAATCGTTGTTCCTTGCAATTCCCCCCCTTTTGTGAGGGCGTGGGGCTCGAGAATAGTTTTTTATCTATTTGGGCCTCCTCCTTTGAGCGGGTGGACAATTTTGTTTCTCTTTCTTTCATGTGCTTTTCTTACTTTCCTCGTTCCGACCCCTATCTTTACGGAGAAAAAAGGGGGAGTTGTAGTGGCTTGATGTTCCCGAAGGATGAAAAGAAGTGCGAGATTCAGGGTGGCCACCCTATTTCTTCTCAGTCATATTTCTTTACAATTCTACCCTTTTTGAAAAGGCACGGGGTTTGGAAAGTAGCTCTTCTTACTTGACTTCTTGAGATTTCCCTTGTGAGGGTGTGGGAGCCACCTTCTCTATCTTTTCTATTATATGCATATGTGCTATTTTCCCCCCCTTCCCTTCCTCTTGTCAGCCCCCAGCAGTGTTACGGAGAAGAAAGGGGGGAACTGTTGCGGTTGGGTCTTTGAGAAGGATGAAAAGTAGCGGGAGGTCCTGGGTTGGCCACCCTAGTCCTTCTCGATCACCGTTCCTTGCGGTTCCCCCCTTTTTGCAAAGGCATGGGGGGGTTCAGGGGGGAGGAGGGGCTTGTTTGAGCCCATTCCCTTTAGTGAGTGGGGGTTATGGAGTGCGGTTGTCTTGAGGGGGAAGGGGGCTTGTTTCTCTTGTTGTGACGCATTGCATGTTGGGTTGGCTTTTAGCCATTTCTTGTGGGGGTGCGATTTTTTCGTAACACATGGAAACGACTCTCGGCAATGGATATCTCGACTCTTTTTAAGATGAATAATGTAGCGAAATGTGATACTTAGTGTGAATTGTAGAATCCCGTAAATCAACGAGTTTTTGAATGCAGTTTGCACCCGAGGCTTCGGTCGAGGGTATGTCTATCTGGGCATCGCATCCCAATCAAACGTGCTCCTTGCAATATGTTAGGGAGTAGCGGAGGTGGTCGTCCGTGCCCAATGTGGTGTGGTTGGCTTAAATGTGGCAGGCGATGTTTCGTGGCATGCATCAGCAAGCGGTGATCTTGTCCCCTTGGTTGGGTAGTCGGCGTTAGCCGATGCGGGCTCTGTGTGGCATCCGTGGAACTTGCATTGCTCTATCCTATCCTCCCATTGGGTAGGGCAGATTTAGCTCCAAATTGTGACCTCAGCTCAGGCGAGAACACCCGCTGAGTTTAAGAATATACTTAAGCAAAGGAAAAGAAACTTATGAGGATTCCCCTAGTAGCGGCGAGCGAACCGGGAAGATCCCAGCATGAAAATCAGGTGGCAGCATCGCCTGAATTGTAGTCTGTAGAAGCATCCTCAGTAGAAGACCTGGGCCAAGTCTCTTGGAAGGGGGCGCCTGAGAAGGTGACATCCCTGTTGGGCCGGGACCCTGCTGCATCACGAGGCGTTGTTGGCGAGTCAGGTTGTTTGGGAATGCAGCCCTAATTGGGTGGTAAATTTCGTCCAAGGCTAAATACGGGCGAGAGACCGATAGTGATGAAGTAATGTGAGGGAAAGATGAAAAGGACTTTGAAAAGAGAGTTAAAGAGTACTTGAAATTGCCGGGAGGGAAGCGGATGGAGGCTATCGATGCGTCTCGGTCGGATGTGGAATGGCTCAGGCTGGTCCGCCACTCGACTTGAGGTGCAAACCAACATGGGCTACTGCATCATCACAAGCACGGGTGGAGTTCTGCCTGTCGGTTTGCCGTTGTGGTGGTCGAGGGACGAAGCGCACGCCCTTTTGGCGGACCATGTGCACCTGTGCGCTCGTGGTGTTGGTTGGTGGGCTTTCCATTCGGCTTGTCTTGAAACACGGACCAAGGAGTCTAACATGTGTGCAAGTCAGTGGGTTTGAAAACATACGAGGTGCAAGGAAGCTGACGGGCGAGATCCCCTCTCTGCAGGGGGTGCATCGTCGACCAACCTTGAGCTTATGCGAAGAGTTCGAGTGCGAGCACACTTGTTGGGACCCGAAAGATGGTGAACTATACCTGAGTAGGGAAAAGCCAGAGGAAACTCTAGTGGAGGCTCGTAGCGATAGTGAAGTGCAAATCATTCGTCTGACTTGGGTATAGGGGCGAAAGAATAAGCGAACCATCTAGTAGCTAGTTTTCTCCGAAGTTTTCCACAGGATAGCTAGAGCTCATGCACGAGTTTTATCGGGTAAAGCAAACGATTAGAGGCATCAGGGGCATAACTCCCTCGACCTATTCTCAAAATTTAAATAAGTAAGAGGGTGTGGCTGCTCCATTGAGCCGTGCCATGGAATCGAGAGCTCCAAGTGGGCCATTTTTGGTAAGCAGAAATGGTGATGCAGGATGAACTGAAAGATGAGTTATGGTTCCAAATTGTGCACTAACCTAGATCCCACAAAGGGTTTTGGTTGACTAAGATAGTAGGATAGTGGTCATGGAAGTCAAAATCTGCTAAGGAGTGTGTAACAACTCACCTGCCGAATCAGCTAGCCCCAAAAATGGATGGTGCTGAAGTGCGCAACCTATACTCGACCGTCGGAGCAATTGCCTAGCTTCGATGAGTAGGAGGATGCTGGGGTCATTGAGAAACCTTGGGCGTGAGCTTGGGTGGATCAGCCCCCGATGCAGATCTTGGTGGCAGTAGCAAATATTCAAATAAGAACTTTGAAGACTGAAGTGGGGAAAGGTTCCATGTGAACAGCACTTGGACATGGGTTAGTCGATCCTAAGAGATGGGGAAGCCTTGTATCAAGGGTGCACTCTGTACGAGCATCGAAATGGAATTGGGTTAATATTCCCGAACTGGGACATGGTGGCGAGTGGCAACATTAGGAAATCCGAAGACGTCGTCGGGGCCCTCGGGAAGAGTTATCTTTTCTTTTTAACAGCTTGCCCACCCTGGAATCGGTTCACCCGGAGATAGGGTCCAGCAGCTGGAAGAGCACCACACGTATTGCAGTGTTCGGTGTGCCCTTGACAGCCCTTGAAAATCTAGAGGACCAAGTACAGTTCATGCCCGGTCATACTCATAACTGCATCAGGTCTCCAAGGTGAACATCCTCTGGTCAACAGAACAATGTAGGTAAGGGAAGTCGGCAAAACGGATTCGTAACTTCGAGAAAAGGATTGGATTTGAGGGTTGGGCCTAGGGGTCTATACCCTCAACTCGTGGGTTGTCGACAGTCTTCCCAAGCTGCTCTCGCAGCGAGGGCGGGCAGTCGCGTGCTGATTGGGCTACGACCGTAGAATGCCCCCTCACGGGGGCTTTTCCCTAGGCGACGAACAGTCGACTCAGAACTGGTACAAACAATGGGAATCTGATTGTTTAATTAAAACAAAGAATTTCAATGGTCCCTGTGGATGCTGACACAATGTGAATTCTGCCCAGTGCTCTGAATGTCAAAGTGAATAAATTCAACCAAGTGCGGGTAAACGGTGGGAGTAACTATGACTCTCTTAAGGTAGCCAAATTCCTCGTCATCTAATTAGTGATGCGCATGAAAGGATTAACGAGATTCAAACTATCCCTATCTACTATCTAGCGAAACCACAGCCAAGGTAACGGGCTTGGAAGAATTAGTGGGGAAAGAAGACCCTGTTGAGCTTGACTCTAGTCCGACTTTGTGAAATGACTTGAGAGGTGTAGAATAAGTGGGAGCCGTTTTCAGCGCAAGTGAAATACCACTAATTTTAACGTTATTTTACTTATTCCATGGGGCGGAGACAGGGCACTGCCCCTGTTTTTGGCCTTAAGGCACGTTTCAGAGGGTCGATCCAGGCGGAAGACATTTTCAGGTGGGGAGTTTGGCTGGGGCGGCACATCTGTTAAAATATAACGCAAGTGTAATAAGATGAGCTCAACGAGAAAATAAATCTCATGTGTAACAAAAGGGGAAAAGCTCATTTGATTTTGATTTTCAGTACGAATACAAACCATGAAAGCGTGGCCTTTCGATCCTTTAGACTTTTGGAATTTGAAGCTAGAGGTATCAGAAAAGTTACCACAGGGATAAGTGGCTTGTGGCATCCAAGCATTCATAGTGACGTTGCTTTTTGATCCTTCGATGTCGGATCTTCCTATCATTGTGAAGCAGAATTCACCAAGTGTTGGATTGTTCACCCACCAATAGGGAATGCGAGTTGGGTTTAGACCATCGTGAGATAGGTTAGTTTTACCCTACTGATGAACTGCACCGCAATAGTAATTCAACTTAGTACAAGAGGAACTATTGATTCACACAATTGGTCATCACGCTTGGTTGAAAAGCCAGTGGCATGAAGCTACCGTGTGTCGGATTATGACTGAACGACTCTAAGTCAGAATCTACGCTAGAAGTGGTGCATGTCACTCTTCAACTGTATCTCGACCTACAGTAGGGGCGTCTCTTTGTCGCCCCCAGGGGCCCATGTCATTTGCAAACCACGATCATGAAGCATCTCGGTTGAGGCATCTTTGAAGTTCAATTTCAAACGATAGTTGAGAAGAATCCTTTGTAGATGACTTAAATACATGACGGGGTATTGTAAGTGGCAGAGTGGCCTTGCTGCCACGGTCCACTGAGATTCAGCCCTTGGTCGCCTCGATTTGGAGCTTCGCTCTTGTCACTTTATTCAAAATTCGGATGACTATCACCATTTCACCTTCTCTACCCCCCCCCTGTCCTTTTCATTCAAACATCGTTTCATTTATTCGCATCTCAAAAATGCATTTCTTGCTTAGGGGCAGGAAATTTGGGGTTTCCATGCCATGGTTGCGAGAGGGGTCGCCAATCTGTGGAACTTGTGGTCAGTGGCATGGAAACCCTGAATTTCCATGTCACGGCACGGTGTAAAACCATCCCAGGCCTGCGAAAATTGGGGTTTCCGCATCCTCCCGCGCCCACGAGGGAAACACGCTGGGGAAATTGGGGTTTCCATTTCGCGGCACACGGCGAAGGGCTGTGCCCAAGCCTGGGAAACTTGGGGTTTCCATGTCCCGCCCCCGATGGAAACCATGGGTTTCCATGTTTTACGGCACACTGGAAACTTGGGTTTTCAATGACGATGGAAACCGTCACTCGAGTCTAGGGAACTGGTGGTGTTTCAAAACTGCGGATCGAAGCCTCTAGGGAACTCTAGGTTTTTTCCATGTCACAGCGCATACAAACCTGCTACCCAAGTCAATGAAACTTGAGGGTTTCCATTTCACCACGCGACAGACAACCACCCTAATTTGGAGAAACTCGGGCTTTCCATTTCGTGGCACGGCAGAAAATTTCCCAAGTCTGGGAAACCTGGGGTTCCCGTGTCCTGCCACGATGGAAACCGCAACCCCAGCACAGGGTGCTTGGGGGTTCCATGTTGTAGTGTGATAGAAACTGCCACCCAAGTATGGGGAACTTCGAGTTTCCATGTCATGGCACGACAGAAACCGCCGTCCAGGGTCTGCGGAGCTCGAGGGTTCCCATTTTTTGCGGCACGATGGATACCGCCCAATTTCGGGAAACTCGGGGACTTCCACGTCCCGCCACGACAAAAACCGTGGCCTTGGTGTGGGGAGCTCGAGTTTCCATGTCGCGGCACGACGGAGAACTGCCCAAGCCTGCGGAAGTTTGGGGCTTCTGTTTCGTGACACGAGAGAAACTGCCTAGTTCTGGGAACCTTGTGGTTTCCATCTCCCGCCATGACGAAAACCGTGCCCCTGGTGAGGGGAAATTGGGTTTCCATGTCGCGGCATGACCGTAATCGCCCAAGTTTATGGAACTCGTGGTTTCTGTTGCGCGGCACGGTGGAGAACCACCCAAGTTTGGCGAACTTGGGGCTTCCATTTCGCGGCGCGATGGAAACTGCTCCCCTGGTCTGCCTCTGGAACTTGGGGTTGTCGCGCCTCGTCGCGAAAAAAGCCATCCAAGTGCGAGGAAGGTTGGGTTTTGTAAGGCCCATGACTTCATGAGGTGTGTTCGGGGTAACGGGCATGCCCATCGGGCGTTTGGATGGTGTTCGGGCGTCGTGTGATAGTACAGGCGAACCGTCGCACAGTAATCGCATGGGCGCGGGTGTGTGGCAGTGAGCAGCACGGGCGCATAGAACATAGCCAATGGTGGCATTGGAAAAATCAATGTTATAGATGAAACGTCACACCGTATCCGAAGTCATAAAATTGACGCACGAGTTGAGCGGCCGACGCTAGACGAGGGGGCAAACAGCTGAACGATGTGGGTCTATTGGGTCCACTGAGTGACCCATGACACACACAAGATACACATATTAATACAACGTGCGGATGATGGAGAAGTCATCCAACCAATGATCAAGCAAGTATATGATTGCAAGCACATCGGAGCACCATGAGCTAAGCCAACAACTCATTGGTGAAGGAAACACGGCGGTAGTGAACGCAGGGCGAGCGTGGGTCGAGTCAGGTTGTTGACGTGCAAGGCGTGCAGAATTCCTCTGCAGGGCATCCGCACCAGAGGATGGGTTGAGTCGGGCAGCGCACAGGTCAATTCGTGCGGTAGACATGTAGGGCATGCAGAACTTCTTTGCAGGGCGTCCGCAGTGCAAGGTCGGGTCGGGTAGGGCATCTGCACGATCTGAGCTTCAGTTCAGAGGTCGTTCTGAAGGGAATCATGAGTTGAAATTGAGTGCTGAAAGTTGAAGCAAGTGTGTATTGATGGGACGGAGCTAACCACGTAGCTGGGGAGCGGATTGGACACATGGAGAGCTTGCGGGAAGGTCTGAAATCATTTGCAGTGCTGACCCGAGTGACTCGGCAGCACTTGGGTAGTTTTATGCAGGATATTCCATAGGTGAATTCTAATGTTGGATTGGAACTTATATTGTATTTCATATTTATGAAACATATTATTGGGCAGACCCATTATTAACTGGGAGTTACCCCTCCCTTGTACATATGGGCGTACACTGTGGATATGATGATGATGTTTATGTTTTCCGCACATTGAAAGAAAAATTGATTAACTAATTTAACAAGTGTTGCCAAAGGCATAGTCTACATACTTGAGTATTACGAAAAGGAGAAGTACGGTAGTGCCGCACCCCGTCTATAGCATGGTTGAAATATCACCAAAGGTCTAGGGGCGTGACAGGTTTCCTCGCTTCGCCGTGACGAGAGTCGCCAAAATGTGTGAAATCTAAGGTTTCCATGTCCCTGCTCAATGGATGCTGCCCAATTATACGTTTGCCAAGACAAAAACTGCCCTTGTAAGACCCATGATCCGAGGACGACGAAGGAGGGCATTGGAAGCTTTTGGTGGACATGCGACGAAGCGACGAAAACCACGACAAAAGGTCAGATGGGTGTGCTGACGAATGAAAACATCATTCAGCTATTATGCGACGTTATCGTGGTGACCGTGTGAAATTTAGGAGTGACGTGCATAAACACGTCTACAAATGGCTATGCGTTGGCTTGGAGGCTTATAGGCCAGTCGTGGTTGCACGTCGATCTTATATGGGTCAAGCCCCACCCATGGAATCAATGTGTGGGCGAAGGCACATACAAAAGGAGGACGTGCGATGGATGATAAAGGAAAGCGAGAAGGACATCAACATCTTGTTGATTCCACCATTGGCAAGATAATGCATGAGCTAGAGTGAAGGTCGAGGGTGGAGGAAGAAGCCGCAGTAGGGAAACGAAGTCTGGGTCGATTTAGGTAAAAAAGCATTTTGCATTCACCTGTGAGTCGAGTCGGGTTCCTTCTGGAGGGCGCGTGTGATGTAGTGTTCGGTGCATGGTTGAGTCAGGTTCCTTCCATAGGATGCATGCAGAACAGTGTTAAGGGCGGGCACATTCAGGTCGATTCGGGTTTGTGCAGCGCGCCCGCATTCAAGACGTGCGAAACAGTGTTTGAAGGTGCGGAGTTCATTCAGAAGGGTCGGGTCGGGTCGAACGCGACCTGAATGTGTTCAGGAAATGCATGCAGACCATGACCCTGGTGACCCGCGTGCAGAAATGCGTTCAGGGTGCCAAGGGCGTTTCTGACCCAGGTGACCCACTCGAACCAGAATTCACGCAAACTTCAGAGAAATTTTCTGAAAGGGAATTTTGGGGTTCCTTTGGATTGTTTGCACTATTGGGAAGCTGTTAAGGCTAGACCAAGGTACAAGCACATTTTGCAAGAAGCATAAAATGGTTTATGGAGGCTTGGTTGTATAATTATTGCAGATTGTACATATTTATTGAGGCATAATACCGGGCAGACTTATTAACGGGATTTTCCCCTCCCTTGAATGTATGGGCATTCATGTGGTTTGATATTGATGTTTATTACTATTTTATTTATGCACAAGAACACTTTGGAAGATTAATTAAACAAGTGTTGAGTTATGCTTAGTCTACTTATTGAGTATTTGAAAATAGAAAAATAAGGTAGTGCCGCACCCGTCTATAGAGTGGTTGGGAGACTACCACAGGTATAGTGGCATGGCAGTTGGTATCATAGCTACATTTTTCGTGGCTTTTTTATTATTGATCAGGGATACAGTTGCAGTGTTGCAGGTGGTATTGAAGCTTGATGGATGATTTTGTTTCATTGGAAATGAACTTCAAAGAAATTAAAGAGAAGTCGAAGGAAGTGGAAAAGGAGTTTGATGAGGCGAGTCGAATCATTGATACATTGTGCAAGAGGACGACATCTGGAATAAGAAAAGATGAAATGTTTCAACTTATGAAGAAAGTGAGAATTACCTGAGGAGAAATGGACAAGGTGGAAGAAGAGCGAAGGAATTTACTTGATAACCTTCTCAAACTTAGAGACCTTGGAAAGATGAAGCATAGTGGCATGAAGCCCACTATGGCCGAACAAAAGGATGTTGTAGATGGGATTGAAGTCAAGGAAGAACTTGATGAACAAGTTGGACGAGGGCCAAGCACATTACAAGCATTGATGGTGGACGATTTGTTATTCATCAGTATTTTTCACTTGTTAGTGATGACTAGTTCTCACAGCCAAGTTTTCTAGCAGCTAATCCAAAAATTTGTCATATTTTCCAGCTGGGAAAACACCCATAAAATTTTTTCTCCCTCCTACTTTTCAGTCCGCCCATGACGAGATGAAACCTAATTATCAAATCCTACCTTGCCTCAGCCATACTAGTCTACCCATCAGCTCTAAAGAGACAATCCAAATCTATTCAAACAGTCTCCCCTAAGTTAGGAAGTTGCGCTTTAAGACATTTCACCCTTAGCAAACTATCCAAGAGCCAAAAACCTCCATCTGCTATAGACCAGTCATAACAAACCTCCCACTCTGCTAATAAAGTTGGTCACAGCCCTAAGTCGCACCAATAATACACCGTTAAGTCTCAGCAATACATAGACCATAATCTCAAGTTGATTTTAGGTGTTTTACAGTGTTTGGTGGATCTTTCAAGGACAGTAAACATACCAGCATCTCAGAAGACAATTTTGGCACCACATGAGAAGAAAACTGCTTCTCAATGTGATCCTGAGCTTGAGATGTTTTCTACAGGGCCAAGAGTTACTCATCAAACTCTTGCGACCTCATTCACAGCCTGAAAGGACAGCAGAAGAAAAAGAAACACTGTCAAGAGGCTGATGATATGTCATGGCTAAGAACCTCCTTCATCTATAAGCAGAGCGTTAAAGTGCCTCCTTCATCTATAAGCAGAGGGCAATGGCCAAAGAAAATTCATGATTGAAGACAGAGGTAAGAGCAGTAGTGTTCTTCACAATCTGTTTGCTTGCCATCATACATAAGAGGAACCCTTGTCAAGTATGCTCATCAAATATCATCAGACATATCACCAAGTAAAGGGCCTCCTTCATTCATAAGTAGAGGGCCAGGGCATTGACTGTCTTCAAAGGTTTGATTGATCAAAGATGAGTGTTAAGAAATAGTAAAGAATAACTGAAACAGAGAAACAAGGTAAGAGACCAAAAGAAAAGCAGGGGTACCACTGCAATCCAAGGGGTCAAACTTGTCTCCTAACATGATTTCTTTCAAAGACAGTTTGCAGCTCAGAAAAAACAAAACTGAAGAATGTTGATGAGATGGGTTATTTCACAGGCTAAAGAACTGATGATGATTATACTTAATAGGATACTGATATCTCTACTCATAATAGGATGTCCTTCAAATCACTTATCACAAGTTGACAAGCAAAATGTGAGTTTAATTTTTCCCAAGAAAGGTATTGCAACTAAACACAGTGGTTCATAACATACAGGAAGGACTTTGGCATGCTTTCAAGTTTTGGAGAAAATCTCAAAATGAATATAGGCATGTTCATTATTTAAAGGCCAGAGGTACCATATCAGTGCAAGTTTAGTAAAGAGAGAGGTGTTAGAAAAAGCGCCCTTTTTGAGACAGAGGATGATAAAACACAGGTGAATGCAACTGAATTTTTCACCCACAGTCAGAAAATGAGTGTGATTGACACCTGGCAGTCAAGACATCTTTACAATAGGGCTTTATCACCTTTGAAGCATCCATAACAGACAATATTAGTTTAAAACGTTCAGAGGGCAAATCGTTTTCCCTGCAAAATGGCAGAGTGCTTCATAACTCATTGGTGTATTATTGGGCAAATGTTACATTGTGAAAAGGACATTAAAAATTCAACAGTGGAAGAATTGTCTCCTTTAAATAGATCATAGTGGACAAGAAGGCAAAGTATTTTCTGTTTTCCAAAGAAGGTCTTCTCCTATAACAAAGGACCCAAGATACCATGCTGGTACATTTTGAGCAGATGAAAGATTGTAGAAAAAGCGCCCTTCTTAAACAAAGGATGATAAAGCATAGGTGGATGCAACTGAATTTTTGCACCTATAATCAAGTCAGTTTACAGTGGGCATCATTAACTCCAAAGCATTAAGAGAAATGTATGCATGCTACTGTCACAAAGGTAGGAATTTTCCCTTTGAAAACAAGCCAAAACACTCTGCTGTCACATTTTGGATAAGAGAATAGCTTTTAGGAAACTACAGGCACAAGATGGTTTTGAGCCTCTAAAGCAGGCAGATTAAATACCTTTCAAAAGTGAAAGCACAGTGAGAAAAGTGTAGCCTTTTAAATATGTTATGAAGTAAAGAGGTTAATACATATTTAAGCTCTTTTAAACACATGCACGTTCTTTGCCAATAGTAAAAAACATTCGGGCTGTCAAAAAGAAAACAAGGTGTTGTTTCAAATATCAAAGGGTTTTTTGTTTTGGTTGCATTTAAAGGTTAAAGGACCGTTGCTCCCACTTATTCGGCATTTCAAAAAAAAGAGCGTTTTCCTCTTTCGCTGATCAACTGAGTCAAAGAAGAAAAATTGAGAAATTTCACAAGTTATCAAGGTTTTCATCGTGCAGCGCACCTGTAAGTTTGTGCAGCGTGCTCAGATGCACATTTTCCACAAGGCAATGAAGCCGCGCGACGCACCTGTAGACTTGGGTCCTGTCGGCCCGACTACCTACTTTGCATGACATTCTTTCTAATAAACGCGTCGTGCATATGATTAGCCCTTGACACATCTCCAAATTGATTCCAAAGCATCTTCAATTCTCAAGCTAAGGTTGCAAGTGAATTTTGAGGTATTTTGTCTTGCTCCTCTCTGAATTCACATTTGCTAGATGGGGTTTTGGGGCAGAAGAAGTCCAGTTGAAACAAGATATGTTAAGTGACTGTGTTAAAAAGAGATAAAGTGTTTTGATTTAAAATCTGAGTTTGAAATAGCCAAGATTCACCAGCTGTGAGCATATTCAAGTAGTGTTTCCCTCTTAGTGCTTCAAAACCTCTGAACTGCCCTCCAAACAGTCAGACCTTGGTGAGAAATTAGTATAATCAGTTGGAGGTGTTCTTTTCAAGCTGGTGTGAGGGACAGTAGAGTTTAAAGAGGGCAAGTATTTTGGTTAAAGAAAAGCCTTGATTGTTTAAAATTCCTACAGACCTTTGTTAACACCTTAGAAAATTTTCAAGCTCTGCCACCTTGTCATATGAACAATAAATTTTGACTGTGTTTATATCCTCTGGTTGACTGTATTTATGGTGTTGAATTGATTGGTTGAGTCGCATACCAAGAAGAGATCAGTGTTTTTGAATTATAAAGGCTTTTGGTTTTCCCTTCCTCTAAAAAGACAAGGTTGTCTTATTACCTCAAAAACACCAGTAGACAGGGTACTCTTGCTACAAACACAAGAAGGTCCTTTTGACTGTCTTTATCCTTGTTTACTATGTTTTCATTGTGAATATTGGCTTATTGATATACAAAGGTTGGGAAAGGCATCATTTTGAAGAAACAAGGTCTTATATCAAAGGAGGGCATTTCACACTACACTCAAAACCATTGTTGCCTTATCAAACAGTGAAGTGATGGGCTGAGAAAGAGTTTGGTTTAAAGAAGGAATTTCAAAAAACTTTGAAGTAATTTGGTGTTTCAAAAGCGCATCTAGGTCAAGATGCCTCCTAGGCAAGATAGCAGAAGTCGGTTACACAAGAGGTATGAGCCAATTTCTACCGAGGAGGTCAATGCACACCCATCTATCCTTTTCAATTTTCATGAGGTGGGGTGTTTGGATTTCTGCCAGAGGGTACAAGAAGTGAAAAGCTTCTCGCCTTTAACACATTTGTGCGCCTTGAGGTTCAAAGACAAACATTTTCAAGTGGCAAGCCTTGATTTCAATTTCTCCCCTAGATCCATATCCAAGGCGACTAAAATCCCATACATTGGCGAGAAATGGTTCAAGCAAGCCTATTTAGACTTGGATGACTACAAACCCTTCCTCAAGCCAGAGCACAGAGAAGCATGCACTACTATTTTCCCTTTCTCTCATCTTCTAGCCAGCTATGGTCCTCTTATGAAGATTATAATGAAGTATTTCACTTGTGAGGGGAGATTCTCCCGAGTTTATGCATACCACATCCGACTGTTGATGCACTTCACAAGAACCAAGAAGCTCTATCTTCCTTACTTCTTATGCAAAATTATTGAGAAAATGGCCTCCTCTATCCAGAAGAAGCCTCCATCACAGCAAGTAGCCTCTCTATTCCATCACTCCCTCATTAAAATCATAATCCTTCACCATCTTGAGAAGAAAGAGGTTTCTTGGGATGTTTTCATCAGTCACCCGGATTTCTCCACTGTCCCTCCGGTCCATACATCCCCTGCATCTCCTACTCATCGCCCCTTTCCTTCCTCTATTAGACCTACTCCTAGAAAGCTCAAATTCACTACAGAACAGTCAAAGGAGCATGGAGAAGGAGAGGGAAGTGGATAGCAAGAAGAGGAAGGGAATGAGCATGAAGAAAGGGATGAACAACAGAAAACTGAAGATGAGGGGCAACAGCATGACAATAGTGAAGGTCAGTCGTAGGAGCAAGAGGAGGAGAGTGTTGAACAACAACAACTAAGTGGTGATGAACAACAAGAACAAGAGGAAGGGCAGCAGCATGATCTTGATGATCAAGGGCAGCAGGTTGAACCACAAAATGAACAGGAAATTGAGGCAGAATAGCAGCTTGGTATTGATGATCAAGGGCAGCAGTTTGAGCAGCATGATATTGAGGAGCAGGAGCAGCCTGCAACAGATACACAATATTCTCCTCATGATATACAACAACCTCCTCAAGACACACAGCAGCCTCAAGAAGAAGAGAAAATTCAAAAGGATGATAAGCAAGATGACAAAGGCAAAGGAATCATGCCTTCATCTCCTGAAAATTTCAAGCCTAAGACAGCAAGAAAGGAGTTGCCCAAGGTTGTCACTCCGAATGTGACAAGAACCCTCCATAGCAAAAGAAATTTTCTAAAGAAACCTATCACTGACTTGCCTAGGAGGAAGAGTGCAAGACTAGCTTTCAAGGGCAAAGGAAAAGGCAAGATAGGGGAAGGTCATAAGCATGGAGGTGCATTAGATGTCATCCCAATCCAAAGTGACGACAGTGAAAAGGAGGCTCGGATTCTAGAAAACCTCGTAATCCATAGAGAGGGCCAAATTGATGCATTGGAGAATGACCTTCATCGGGCAAGGAACTTCAATCAATTCTTGCAGATCCAAAATAGCCAAATAAGTGCCCATATGGCTGTCTATGAGACACGAACAATCAAGTACAAGAAAGAGGCCGCCAAAGCCCAAGCAAGGATAGATGAGCTCATAGGCGATTTTGATGAAGATGAAGAGGAAGACCAGCCTAGGCGGAGAAGGCCTAGAACCATAGGGCTTAAAAGAGCCCTTGAAAAGCAAAAGGAGGAAGAGCAAGCCCTTCTCCAATCCACTCCCCTCACTGCACTGCTTGAGCAAGAGATTGAAAATAATAAGGAGGCATGGCTAGAAAGAGCCAATGAACATTTGGAGAGGAAACTTGAGAAGGTAAACAGGGATTTAGAGCTGCAAAGGAGAATGACGAGGCATTACAAAAAGTTAAATCAGTTTGCCCGTTGCAAGTTAAAGTTTTCCCAAGAGAAACTAAAGGAGGCTAAGGGGAAGCGCTCGGCTGTTTCAGAGCATGTTGATAGGGACCCTTGAGGGTCATACTCACCGATTTTGGGTGCATTTTGACATATTTTGGTTTTTTGGCATTTTTGAGTTTTTGGTCAAAACTCGTGAAATTTGCCATTTCATTTTGGGGATTCATCAAAGAAGGAGAATGGTATCATTGGATGCCATAATTTTAGGAGCATACCCTCAGCAATTTTCAGGACATTTGGAGATCATTTTCCCCCTCTGTTAGCCACCTGTAAAATTTGATTATACCAAAGGTGGCTAAATTCATTTTTTGAGCCTTCAAGGAACAATTTTTCCCTATCAAAAACTGTTGGCTCTTGAAGAATCTTGAAGGCCTCATGCCTCTGTCCAGATCCCATACTGTTGTTTAAATCCTAAAAACCTCTGGAATCCTATGAAAATCCAAAGTCAAATACTACTGCAGACCCCTTTTTCCCCTTCCTTCTCCTCAAAACTAACCTCATCTTATATCCCTCCGTTCCCCATGAAAATCCTTCATTTTTACATTTCTACTATTTCCCCTCATCAAAATCCATTTTATAAGGTCTAAGACCCCTTATTAGCCTTATCGGAACCTTAATTTCCTTTGAAAAAACCATAAAAAACGTATATTTTCTATGCATCAAACTTAAGCCCCCTCGGGCTAAGCCTCTAAACCTTTTTTCATCCATACACCCGAGCACTAGAACCAACTGCTAAACCCATCGGGTGCTTATGCATTTCAAATAATATTTCTTCGCCAGAACGCAAAAAGCCTTTATTATTTGAATTTTTCGGGTCTTAATTCATTTCCAAAAGATTTTCGCCTGTGCAATTGTGGAGCGATCTCCACCGTCGATCTGCTCCGCAGATCGGGTAGTGCAGAGCGCATCTTTCCGTGGTCCCCACCACCAGTGTGCCGGTTGCCCAAAACCACGTGGTATCTTTCACACTGCCTTGGGGCGAAAGGTGGTTTCTCCCAATCGGCAGCGATTCCATACGCTTGCCGCCACGCGTCCCCTGTACCTTTTTCAAAACCGCCGTGCCCGTGCATTAAAGTTATCCCCCGCGCATTAACATTCGGGCCAGGGCATGCAACGAAATTTACCACAGTCGTCTGATCTGGGCCCACTAATCCAACGGTGAACGCTCGCCAAAGTTTCTCGATGGATAACAAAGGTGCGCGCGCGATAAAACAAGCCATCATATAGCGGAAAATAAATCTCCGCCATCGATCTGATCCACAGATCGACGGCTCATATTGCGTCGCCTGATTCCGTTGCCCAGTCAACGATTCCCCGCCGCTGACTTTCCATTGCCCGATCCCGACGACTCAGATTCATCCTTCTCCTCTGACCTCCCTTTTCAATCTTAACCGTCGATCTCTGCAGATCGACGAATCAGATTTGATCCTCTTCCACCTATTCTATAATCTCCCTCGATCACTCCTCCACACACCTTCTGATGCAGTTAAGCCTATAAAAGTAGGATTTTTTAATGATTTTTCGCATTTTGTAGGATTTAAATCATTTGTTCATGTTTTCCAAAGAAAATTCAGGAAAGGAGGATGACGACCTTTCTATCTTCGATTCATCCAAGGAAATCACTCGTAGGGTTGGAATGCACGTTTCATCCATGTTTTCTCAGGCATTGATGCCTTATAAACCCTGCGCAGCCCAACACAACAGCAAGAAAACCATGAAATAGGCACAGTCAAGGATTATCAGTGTCAAAGACCAGGAAATTATCAGAGCAGAGAATAAATGGACAGATTAGCGGGGATTACGGCTAAGACAGTTATCAAGAGCCTAATCCCCAATCTAAAACACAGTTTAAAGGAAAACCTAAAGTGTTTTAACTGACAGAAGCCCTCCACCGCCATGAATGGAGGCAAATTGATTCCTCCCAGTGACTAAAGCACCACCTGTGCCTCAAAGTATTCAATCAGGAGCCAAATTTATTGAGCAGGATCAGATATTTTGCCTCGACCCAGTTGAAGAGTTACTTCTGCAAGGGATTGAATGACAGGATGTCGGCAGAGTAACCCTAGCATCACACAAAGCCTCAAAGGTCAACAAAAGCTCCCACCAAGCTTAAATCATAAGTGTAAATCAATTAATACAGTGAAACACTTGTACAGTTTCTTCATTGAGCCCCCCCTAGGGCCAAAAAACCATTAACTCTGTATTAATTGTATTTGAGATATTTTATCAGATCTCACCTCCTCATCCTTCTATAAATACTTCAGTAGAAGATGAGTGAGGGGTTGGTGTCTAATGTAATTGCTGAAGCATTGTAATGTAACTAAGCTGAAGACTCTCGATTGTAAATAGTGATTCACTGGCTCTTGGAGCTCTTCTTGTAACAGATAAGTTAGGTTGTGAAGAGAGATGAATTAACACACTCGACTTGAAGATTGTAACTAGTTTGGAGCATCAATACAAGCTGATTTATGGGATCCTGGTCTATGTTGACGGTGATTTTATTCTTATTGTAACTTGTGATTTTGTTTTTGTTTTCATTATGTTTCATATTCTTCTGTAAAGAACAATTTAAACAGTGTTAGGACCTACTGTATACCAGTAACCTTCTCTGGCTGAAAAATCTTTATTCAAATGTTTTCTTCCAACTGTGTTATTTGAAAATGATTTAATTCATTTTAAGCATAGGAATGCTGGCATTCTCTCGTCTTATTGTCTTAGCTGAATATTATTTTTAAATGTCACTTTCAATATATGTTGTGTGAAGATGAACTGAGGAAGATATGGTGAGCCCTGGTGCCAGTCTTGTTTGCATAACTGTTTGATTGTTTCCCTTAGAATGTGTTAAAAGCTGGATAGTTTCAAAGTACTTACCAGATCCTAGGCTATTCTGTGTTATCTCTGTGATTGTCTTGGAAGTAGCCAAGTAAAGAAGAGCTAGGAGAGGATTTGTGGTGAACCTAGCCCGCTAGTTTCTACTCCAAAAGTTGCCTTCAAGTTTCCCTTTGTTTTTTATATAATTTCTATTGGAAGTGTATCAAAGGCTGGCCAGTTTCAAAGTACTTACCAGATCCTATTTTGCTTCTATGTTTTTCTTAAGTGCCTGGTCAAAGGCTGGCTAGTTTCAAAGTACTTACCAGATCCTGGGCTGCTCTTTGTTCTACATCTGTTTATTTCCCCTTCTTGATGTATCATTCCATTCCATAAATCAAACCTTAAAGAGATCCTTAGACATAGATGACTTGCCCCATGGACCACTCTTTCCTCTTACTGTTCCAATTAAATCCTCTTATGACTCCATAGCCCAATGGACTAAAAACCTGCCATCATCTTTCTTCTTGATCAAAACTTACTCTTTTGCTTGCAACTTCTCAATTTTGAACCTCTTTGCCTTTGGGAATTTTCACCTCTAACAACAATCATGTTCAACCATCCAAAAAACAAGCAAAACCCTTAGACTTCATAACTAGCCTAATATCATTATCCCAAACTTCAAAGACATATCCATCTTTGCACTTATTGGAGAGATCCCTCTCCGAATTCAGGAGGGCTAGATCCTAGAATCCAAAATTTGGTTGAAACGATGTTGTTTCTATAATTGGACTCTTTCAATCTTGCTAATAAATTACTTATTCCTAACATTTCTGGCAACTCTGCTGGGGAACTGAACCCAGAATCATTTTCTTTTAAGGGTAACCATATGATATCGAATATTTATCTCAAAGAACATTTGCTATAACAGCCAGCTGAGCCACCAGATAACTAACATTTCTGGCGACTCCGCTAGGGACGACCATAGGACATCAGAGATTTGGTTTCCCCTTAAAAATATTTATAACACCCTGTGAGTAAAAAGCAACCTTTTCAAGCACTACCAAGAAATGGTAATCATGATGAAACTTGTTTGAATCAATGACAAACTTGGTCAACCCTAGGATTCTCATAAGACTTCATCTAACCTTGAAAAATCAGCTAGCTTAGCCATAAGAGTAGACTGTCTTTGTCTCACAATAGTAGCTAAGTTTTGAAACTAAGTTAGGACATTCTTAGAAACCACACAACTAAAAAATAACTCAGAAAATACCAAAAACATTTCAGATTGGTAGTAAAACACTCACTCTTACATTTCACCTATCTTTTGTTGTGTTTTACCTTATACTCTTAGACAGAGTCTGGAAAGGGCCAGGTAGCCTCCGGATCTCATCCTCTTTTAGAGGTGAAATATCTGGTAAATTCCCTCCCAGTCAATCTCTGGTTAGAGTTTGTTGTGTTTTGGGATATCCTTGAAAAGGGATATTTTACAAAATTTACTATGGTGGACAGTGTACATCCTAGAAACACTCTAAACTTTCCACCTGGCGATTCCACAATCCTGAACAAATATTAATACTCCATTGAGAAGAACCCTTATCTTTACCATATCTTTCAAACTCAGTTAAAGGATTTTTGGATCAAGAATTTGCAAACAGACTAGTTAACCTTTCAAAGATTGTTATATCTGGTTAAAATTTTCCTGTTTACTAGGGTCTAAAAACACTAACATAGTGGCTCCTAAGAAGATTCATACTAGAGCCTATCTTGATCCCGATCCATCTGAGATAGTTGATAACCCATAAAGTATCCTTAGGAAGTTGCCTAGGATTCAATTATCAACTATTTTCAGATCACCCTCGAGAGCTAATTCAGTCCCTGAAAATCTTTCAGCTCTACAACAATCACAAGATGACCTATTAAATACATTTAGAACTAGGCCCCTTGATGATTTAGATCAGTTAGATTCTGAGTCTTCACATTCATCTCCTGAAACAAGTGAACATCTTGGGAGTAGAGAAACAACACCTCCTAATTTTCATTTTTTTTATAATCTAGGTGTCTCTCATCCAAGATCAGCTCAGCTATCTACTGCAGTCCCATCCACTTCTTTTCATCTTTCATCCACCGCTCAAACCACTTCACTTCAGCCCACACCCCCTCTTGTCAATCCACCTCCACCACATATCATGGCAGCATGGTATGCTCCCTTAGTCCTTCCTGTACCATTAGTCAATCTTCCACAGGACTATCAGCCCAAAATTCCATTATATGATGCTAGCAATGCTACAACAACATCACAACATGTGGAAAAGATGAATGAATACTTTGACAGAAATTAAATTGATGATGATTCTGTCAAACTCATATTATTTGCTTAGAGTTTAGGGGGAGAAATAAGAAAATGTTTTAAAGCCCTAGCCCCCCATAGTATCAACAATCTCCAAGGCTTCCATCAAACATTCTTAAACAAATGGGAATTGAGGAAGAATCCTCTCCAATTCCTTGCTAACTAAAACAATCTCCATAGAAACCCTGGGGAAAGTGTACAAGCCTATTGTACTAGATTTAACAGTGTGTATAATGCACTTTCCCCAGAATTAAAGCCTCCACAAGGCTTAGCCTTAAACAAGTTTCCTGAAGGGTTTGACGCTGACATGACCTATTCACTTAGAGAGAGATATTTTTCAACCCTTGAAGACATGCAAAGAGGTGCTCTTTCTGTGGAATTCAACCTAATGGAGAAGAGAGCAAGGATGAAAGTTGAAAAGAGAGTATCTTTTAGAGAGGAATCCACACCTACTACCTCAAACTCAAAGATGGAAAGAATGATGGAAGAAATGATGAAGAAAATGAGCATTCTTGAGAGAGCACAAGCAAGTAAAAATCAAACTGCTCCTCAAAATAGAAACCAGAATCATAATGCTAGAAGGAACCAACCTCCTAACAGACCTAGGGAAGATGATCAACAGATCACTCCTCCATTTCATCAAAACTATGTGAGTGAGGTTGAGGAAACAGATGAAATAGAAGAGGATGAGGTTATGAATATGCTAGGGGTAGAGAATGATGAATTTGAGATTCATTATGATAAGAAACAAGGTCTATACACACCCTATGATGATAAAAGAGACGATAATGAAAGTTATTATCAAGATATGGAGAATGTCATCATAGAGACTCAAAGAGAATATGACCTTAGAAGCAAAATCGGTCACCAAACCCCTAACACCAAAACCTATGACAAATCTTCACAAAACAGCACTACAACCGAGCTTAAAATGATTAAACAAAGGGAAAAAATAGTGGCTGTTGATCTTGGGAAAGGTAAAGAGAAAAGCATTCAAAATCTGGAAAAACAGAGTGCAGACATTAGTAGTACTAACACTTCATCTAGTACTCCTGTTTCAACTGTTGCGACAAGTGTAAATAGAACAAATTAGCAAGTTTTTGTTGCTGATAAAGTGACAGCTAATAAGGCTGAAACCAGTATTTTGAAGAACCAAATTCCTTTCAGCCTCGAACAGAAAATTTCTAAGATTAAAATCTTTGTTCCCTTAACCGAGTTAGCTGCCCAACATGTATATAAGACCCAAATTTTGAAGGCTTTAAACATAGAAGAAATCAAGGACACTCTCAATCTTAATGATGACCAACCAGAGCTTATTTTTGGTCCAAATATTGAAGGTAAATATCAAGAAGAAACGTCTCCTGAACTTGCTAATATAAATCTGTTGTCTGGTAAACTTGAAAATGAAATAGAAAGAAATGCAGGGTCTGAAACAGAAGAATTAGAAACTCTGTACTCTAAAGATGAAAGTTTGCCAAGCGGTCTAGGACCTTTAGAAGAGTTTTTTTATTTTAACGATGTGGCCAAGAAACATAAACTGGAACCTGTAGAGACTGAAGTAGAGGAATGCAATATAGGCAGTGAGGAAAAACAGAAAATGATTAAACTATCTAAAACTTTACCAACTCCCATTAAACTCAAATACATAGAGTTGTTTAAAGAATTTTCTGATGTCTTTGTGTGGAGTTACGAAGACCTTAAATCCTATGACACTGAAATAATATAGCACAAAATCCCTCTCAAGGAAAACCAAAAACCATTCAAACAAAAACTGCGCAGAATAAACCATGTTTAGTTGCCTTTGGTTGAGAAGGAGATTAAAAATATGTATGAAGCTGGTATTATTGTCCCTATTAGATATTCTGAGTGGGTATCTAATCTGGTGTCTGTTAGGAAGAAAACTGGAGAAAACAGGCTTTGTATAGACTTTAGAGACTTAAACAAAGCTTCATTAAAAGACAACTACCCTTTACCAAAAATGGATCATATCTTGCAAAGGGTAGTGGGGTCTAAAAGAATTTCTTTGCTTGATGGCTATTCGGGGTATAATTAGATCTTAGTTCACCCTGTTGATCAATTAAAGACAGCTTTCACTACACCATGGTGCACTTTCATGTACGTAAAAATGCCTTTTGGTCTAATGAATGCTGGAGCAACCTTTCAGAGAGCCATGGACATAGCATTCTCAGAAGAATTGGGCTTCTTCATCACTATCTATCTTGATGATATCACTGTGTTTTCAAAAACAGATGAAGAGCATTTATAACATTTAAGAAAATTTTTCGAGAAATGCAAAAAGTTTGGGATATCTTTAAACCCTAAGAAAACACTTTTTGGTCTCCAAGAGGGTAAACTTCTTGGGCACATTATTTCTGAGGAGGGTATAAAGATATATCCAAAGAGGATTGAGGCTATATTGCAAATCTCTCATCCTCAAAACATCAAGGAATTGCAATCTTTCATTGGAAAGATTAACTTTTTGAGAAGGTTCATCCCCAATTTGGCTGAGCTCCTTAGGAATATCACAAACATGTTGAAGAAGGAGCAAGGGGTAAAATGGACATTGGAAGCAAAGACATCCTTTGAGCTGGTGAAACAAGCATTAACCAAAACACCGGTTCTGATAAGTCCTAATTTTTCAAAGGATTTTTATATATTCTCATTCACATCAGAACATACCATAGCTGCTGTCCTTTTACAGAAAAATCCACAAGGACAAGAGAAGCCTATTGCATTCTTTATTAAGGCATTGAGGGATGCCCCATTGAAGTATAACATCATGGAGAAGAAAGCTTTTGCTTTGGTTAAGGCTTTAAAAGACTTCATGGTATACATCCTTCACTCGCACGTCATTTCCTTTGTCCCAAATTCTGTTTTTAAGGACATTTTAACACAGGACTCAGATGGTAAGAGAGGTAAGTGGATTGTTGTTATTCTTGAATATGATTTAGAGATAAAACCCACTAAGATGATCAAAGGCCAAGGTCTAGCTAGATTAATGGCTGAGTCAAATTGTGAAGTTCTTGATATTAATATGATTAATGCTTTGGATAACCAAGAAGAACTCTCAACTTTCATTGTTGAAGATCATTTTATGAATTCTCCTTGGTATGCTGATATTGTTTATGTTTTTCTTAATTTAAATACACCTCCTGGTTTGAAAAAAAAAAAGGCAAGGTTCTTGAAGCTGAAAGCAGGAAACTATTGCATTATAGATAAATGTATTTATTGGAAGAATGCAGGTGGTATATTTCTTAAATGTTTGCCTGAGTTTGATGCAGAGAAGGTTAAGCAGGATTTCCATAAAGGAGAGTGTGGGGGTCATTTGTACTGGAAGTCAACAGCCAACAAAATTTTGAGGGTTGGTTTCTATTGGCCTACTTTTTTTCCTGATATACACAAGGTGATCATTGCCTGTCATAAGTGCCAACTATTTGAGGGCAAAAGAAAAATGCTACCCCTTCCTCTGCATCCAATCACTTTTGAAGCTCCTTTTCAATAGTGGGGACTTGAATTCATAGGAGAAATCCATCCACCATCTTCTGCCCAGTATAGGTGGATTCTTACTGCCACAGAATATTTCACTAAGTGGATAGAAGCCATTCCTTGTAGGCAGGCCAATGATTCAGCTATCATAAAGTTCATAGAGACTAACATTCTCTCCAGATTTGGCTATCCTACCAAAATTATCACTGATAAGGCAGCAGCATTTGGATCAAAGAGGATGGTTGACTTCTGTCATAGATATCAGATATCATTGGAGAATTCCACAGCCTATTACCCTCAAGGTAATGGACTTTCTGAATCTTCCAACAAAGGCTTAGTTAACATAATCAAGAAACTGTTGGAGGACAAAAAAAAGTCTTGGCACACGAAGCTGGTTCATGCACTTTGGGCTGACATATTAACTTTGAAGAAATCCATTGGCATGTCACCCTTCCAGCTTGTGTATGGTACTGATGCAATTTTTCCAAACAGCCTTGGTGTACCAGTTATGAAGTTGATCCAAGAATTGCAGACTGAAGAAAATGACATGACCAGAAGAATAAATCAGACCATTCATCTTTAGCAGACCAGAGAGGAAGTGTATAACAAAGCATTACAGAAACAGGACAGCATCAAAAAGCTTTTTGACAGAAGAACAAAGGCCAACAATTTCAAAATGGGGGACAAAGTTTTAAAGTGGGACTCAAGGAGGGAAGAAAAGGGCAAGCATGGAAAATTTGACAACCTATCGCTTGGCCCTTACTCTATTCATTCAGTTGCTGGTAATAACACATTTTTCTTACAGGAACTAGATGGAACATAATTGTTTGGGGGTCCTGTAAATGGCAGGATGCTTAAGCATTACTTCTCTTGATCCATTTTTTGTTTTAAAGCATTTTTATCTTTTTCCATTATGAATATTCCATCCACCATTGCATTCAAAGTTATAAAAAATCAAAAAATACAAAAACAAAGTAAAGGAAGAAAAGAGGGCAGAAATGAAAATAAGAAAGGCAAAGCCCCATGTCAAAAAAGAGAAATAAATATGAAAGTGTGCAAGCTCAAATGCCACTTCTCAAAAACACACTTCTAGTTAGTCAAACTGTTTAATCTTGACTAATTAGTTTTAATTTTTTCTGCTGATAGGATAGTGAATTCAATTTTGCCAAACTGTTCAATCTTGGCTTATCAGTAGGTAGATTAGGATAGAGATCGAAGTTTCAAACAAACTCAAAATCTGAACCAAAGTTTCCAAAGAGAGATGACTCAAAACTATTTTATCTTCTGAGTCAAAAAAGAAAAAAAAAACTGGTTCTAATTTGCCCAAAATCTGAATTAGAGAACAAGGAAGAGATAGCTCAAACAAAAGCAAAAACAGAGCTGTGAAGAAAGGAGAGGGCCATGATGAGAAACTTTCAGATCTTAAGCCTTCCATTTTTATTTTTGATTTTCTACAAATAATAATCTATGTGCAGCTCTTTTTTATGCCATAGATCACAGCAAGTCAAATAGCGTAATCTTGACTTGGTTTTTTTTAAATTTCTGTTGTAGAATTTAGAGAATGAAAGTCTGTTGGATAGCTTAATCCCAATAGACAGTAGATTAGGTAGAGAAATATCTGAGCTCAATTGTTTAATCTGAGTTCAGGGAGAAATAAGGAGTAGAATTAGATTATTTTTTATGCTTTCAAAAGAATAAAATGTTGTGAAAAGAGTTTTCCAATCCAAGTGCACTCTGATGTAGAAAAAAATGTTAGATCAGTAGGATTGGGTAGGTAGAAGGTTGTATTGATGAAGTCCATTATTTTTTCATAACTGATATTATTTTTTAGAAGTAAAAGCAAGGTCATACAGCAAAAGAAGAGCAATATAAAGGATGAGGCACATGGTCAACGTCCCAGAGAAAATAATGGATCAGGTACAAGTCAACCTCCCAGAGAAATCAAGTCTGAATTCTTGATGCCTTCAAGAAGGCACCATCCCCAAGTGGAGCCACTATTAGCCACCTGTAAAATTTGATTATACCAAAGGTGGCTAAATTCGCTTTCTGAGCCTTCAAGGAACAATTTTTCCCTATAAAAAACGGTTGGCTCTTGAAGACTCTTGAAGGCCTCATGCCTCTGTCTAGATCCCATATTGTTGTTTACATCCTAAGAACCTCTGGAATCCTACGAAAATCCAAATTCAAATACTACTGCAGACCGCTTTTTCCCCTTCCTTCTCCTCAAAACTAACCTCCTCTTCTATCCCTCCATTCCCCATGAAAATTCCTCATTTTTACATTTCTGCTATTTCCCCTCATCAAAATCCATTTTATAAGGTCTAAGACCCCTTCTTAGCCTTATCAAAACCTTCATTTCCTTTGAAAAAACCATAAAAAACGTATATTTTCTATGCATCAGACTTAAGCCCCCTCGGGCTAAGCCTCTAACCCTTTTTTCATCCATACGCCCGAGCACCAGAACCAACTGCTAAACCTGTCGGGTGCTTATGCATTTCAAATAATATTTCTCCGCCAGAACGAAAAAAACCTTTGTTATTTGAATTTTTTGAGTCTTAATTCATTTCCAAAATATTTCTACCCGTGCAATTGTGGAGTGATCTCCACCGTCGATCTGCTCCGCAGAACAGGCGGTGCAGAGTGCGTCTTTCCATGGTCCCCACCGCCAGTGTGCCGGTTGCCCAAAACTGTGTGGTATCTTTCACACCGCCTTGGGGCGAAAGGTGGTTTCTCCCAATCGGCAGCGATTCCATATTCTTGCAACCACGCGTCCCATGTACCTTTTTCAAAACCGCCGTCCCCGCGCATTAACGTTCGGGCCAGGGCACGCAGCGAAATTTACCACAGACATCCGATCTGGGCCCACTGATCCAACGGTGAACGCTGGCCAAAGTTGCTCAGTGGATAACAAAGGTGCGGGAGTGATAAAACAAGCCATCATACAACAGCAAATAAATCTCCACCATCGATCTGATCCGCAGATCGACGGCTCATATTGCGTTGCCCGATTCCGTTGCCCAGTCAACGATTCCCCGTCGCTAACTTTCCATTGCCCGATCCCGACCGTCGATCTCTGCGCGATCGACGGCTTAGATTCATCCTTCTCCTCTGACCTCCCTTTTCAATCTTAACCGTCGATCTCTGCAGATCGACGACTCAGATTTGATCCTCTTCCACCTATTCTATAATCTCCCCCGATCAATCCTAACTGTCGGATGATGCCATCCGACGGCCACACTCCTCCACACACCTTCTGATGCAGTTAAGCCTATAAAAGCAGGATTTTTTAATGATTTTTCGCATTTTGCAGGATTTAAATCATTTTTTCATGGTTTCCAAAGAAGATTCAGGAAAGGAGGGTGACAACCTTTCCGTCTTCGATTCATCCAAGGAAATCACCCTTAGGGTTGGAATGCACGTTTCATCCATGTTTTCTCAGGCATTGATGCCTTATAAACCCTGCGCAGCCCGACACGACAACAAGAAAACCATGAAACAGGAAGAGTCAAGGATTATCAGTGTCAAACACCAGGAAATTATCAGAGCAGAGAATCAATGGACAGATTAGTGGGGATTACGGCTAAGACAGTTATCAAGAGCCTAATACCCAATCTAAAACACGTTTTAAAGGAAAACCTAAAGTGTTTTAATTGACAGAAGCCCTCCACCACCACGAATGGAGGAAAATTGATTCCTCCCAGTGACTAAAGCACCACCTGTGCCTCAAAGTATTCAATCAGGAGCCGAATTTATTGAGCAGGATCAGATATTTTGCCTCGACGCAGCCGAAGAGTTACTTCTGCAAGGGATTTAATGACAGGATGTCGACAGAGTAACCTTAGCATCACACAGAGCCTCAAAGGTCAACAAAAGCTCCCACCGAGCATAAATCATTAGTGTAAATCAATTAATGCAGTGAAACACCTGTACAGTTTCTTCATTGAGCCCCCCCAAGGGCCAAAAAACCATTAACTCTGTATTAATTGTATTTTTGATCTTTTATCAGATCTCACCTCCTCATCCTTCTATAAATACTTCAGTAGAAGATGAGTGAGGGATTGTTTGCTAATGTAATTGTTGAAGCATTGTAATGTAACTGAGCTGAAGACTCCCGATTGTAAATAGTGATTCACTGGCTCTTAGAGCTCTGCTTGTAACATATAAGTTAGGTTGTGAAGAGAGATGAATTAACACACTGGACTTGAAGATTGTAACTGGTTTGGAGCATCAATACAAACTGATTTATGGGATCCTGGTCTATGTTGACGGTGATGTTATTCTTATTGTAACTTGTGATTTTGTTTTTGTTTTTATTATGTTTCATATTCTTCTGTAAAGAACAGTTTAAACAGTGTTAGGACCTACTGTATACCAGTAACCTTCTCTGGCTGAAAAATATTTATTCAAATGTTTTCTTCCAACTGTGTTATTTGAAAATGATTTAATTCAGTTTAAGCACAGGAATGCTGGCGTTCCCTCGTCTTATTGTCTTAGTTGAATATTATTTTTGAATGTCACTTTCAGTATATGTTGTGTGAAGATGAACTGAGGAAGATATGGTGAGCCCTGGTGCCAGTCTTGTTTGCATAACTGTTTGATTGTTTCCCTTAGAATGTGTTAAAAGTTGGATAGTTTCAAAGTACTTACCAGATCTTAGGCCATTCTATGTTATCTCTGTGATTGTCTTGGAAGTAGCCAAGTAAAGAAGAGCTAGGAGAGGATTTGTGGTGAGCCTGGCCTGCTAGTTTCTACTCCAAAAGTTGCCTTCAAGTTTCCCTTTGTTTTTTATATATTTTCTATTGGAAGTGTATCAAAGGCTAGCTAGTTTCAAAGTACTTACCAGATCCTAGTTTGCTTCTATGTTTTTCTTAATTGCCTGGTCAAAGGATGGCAAGTTTCAAAGTACTTACCAGATCTTGGGCTGCTCTTTGTTCTACATCTATTTATTTCCCCTTCTTGATGTATCATTCCATTCCATAAATCAAACCTTAAAGAGATCCTTAGACATAGATGACTTTCCCCATGGACCACTCTTGCCTCTTGCTGTTCCAATTAAATCCTCTTATGACTCCATAGCCTAATGGACTGAAAACCTGCCATCATCTTTCTTCTTGATCAAAAATTACTCTTTTGCTTGCAACTTCTCACTTTTGAACCTCTTTTCCTTTGGGACTTTTCACCTCTAACAACAATCATGTTCAACCATCCAAAAAACAAGAAAAACCCTTGGACTTCATAACTAGCCTAATATCATTATCCCAAACTTCAAATACATATCCATCTTTTCACTTATTGGAGAGATCCCTCTACGGATTTAGGAGGGCTAGATCCTAGAATCCTAAATTTGGTTGAAACGATGTTGTTTCTGTAATTGGACTCTGCCAATATTTTGGTCCGAGGGTCGTTTGGTCCGAGGGTGTCCATTCGGGTTGGGTAGTTTGGTCCCAGGGCACCCATGTCAGATTTTCTAAGTTGTGACCGCCCGGGTGCCTTGTACACGTCCGGGCAGCTCGTTTGTTGTTTGCTCCCATGTGCGTCCGTTCGGGTGGGCATGCCGGGTGAGGGCGTCTGTTCGGTTCGGGTCGTTTGGTCCGAGGGCGTCCGTTCGGGTCGGGTCGTTTGGTTCGAGGGTGTCCGTTCAGGTCAGGTCATTTGGGGGCGCTCGTGTCAGATTTGCTAAGTTGTGACCGCCATGGTGCCTTGTGCATGTATTGGTGGCCTGTTTGCCGTTTGCTCCCATGTGCGTCCGTTCAGGTGGGCGCGCCGTGTCGCGCCGGGTGAGGGCGTCCATTCGAGTCGGGTTGTTTGGTCCGAGGGCACCCGTGTCAGATTTGCTAAGTTGTGACTGCTTGGGTGCCTTGTGCACGTCTGGGAGGCCCATTTTTTGTTTGTTCCCATGTGCGACCATTTGGGTGGGCGCGCCGTGTCATGCCGGTGAGGGCGTCTGTTCAGGTCGGGTCGTTTGGTCCGAGGGCGACCGTTTCAGATTTGCTAAGTTGTGACCGCCTGGGTGCCTTATGCACTTCCGGGCGGCCCATTTTCTGTTTTCTCCCATGTGTGTCTATTTGGGTGGTCGTGCCGTGTCAAGCCGGGTGAGGGCGTCTGTTCGGGTCGGGTCGTTTGTTTCGAGGGCATCCGTTCGGGTCGGGTTGTTTGGTCCCAGGGCACCCGTGTCAGATCTGCTAAGTTGTGACTACCTGGGTGCCTTGTGCACATGCGAGCGACCTTTTTTCCATTTTCTCCCATGTCCGTCCGTTCGGTCGGGCGCACCGTGTCGCGCCGGGTCGCCACGTCGCACCGGGTCGCCGCACCCGACCAAACGCACTCAGGTCGAGTCGTCTGGTCCGAGGGCGCCCGTGTCAGATTTTCTAAGTTGTGACCGTCCGGGTGCCCTATGCACGTCTGGGCATCCTGTTTGTTGTTTGCTCCCACGTGCGTCCATTCGGTCGGGCACGCGGTGTCGAGCCAGGTCAGGGCGTCCGTTCGGGCGAGTGCGCTATGTCGTGCCGGGTAGGGCATACGTTTGGGTCGGGTCATTTGGTCAGAGGGCACCCATCTCAGATTTGCTAAGTTTTAACCGCTTGGGTGCCTTATGCACGTCCGGGCAGCCCGTTTTCCGTTTGCTCCCATGTGCGTCCATTCAGTCGGGTGCATCGTGTCGCGCCGTGTGAGGGCATCCATTTGGGTCGGGTCGTTTGGTCCGAGGGAGCCCGTATCAGATTTTCTAAGTTGTGACTGCCCGGGTTCCTTGTGCACGACCGAGCAGCCCATTTGTCATTTTCTCCCATGTGCATCCGTTCGGGCGGGCGCGCCGTGTCGTGCTGGGTGAGGGCGTCCATTTGGATCGGGTTGTTTGGTCCGAGGGTGCTCGTATCAGATATGCTAAGTTGTGACTGCCCGGGTGCCTTGTGCACATCTGGGCAGCCCGTTTTCCGTTTTCTCCCATGTGCGTTCGTTCGGTCCATTCGGTTGGGCGAACTGTTTCGCGTCGGGTGAGGGCGTCCATTCGGGTCGGGTCGGGTCGTTTGGTCTGAGGGCGTCCGTCCGGGTTGGGTCGTTTGGTCTGAGGGCATCCGTTCGGGTCGGGTCGGGTCGTTTGGTCCGAGGGTCTCGGTTCGGGTTAGGTCGCTTGCTCCGAGGGCGTCTATTCGGGTCGGGTCATTTGGTTCGAGGGCGCCCATGTCAGATTTGCTAAGTTGTGACCACCGGGGTGCCTTGTGCACGTCTAGGTAGCCTATTTTCTGTTTGCTCTCATGTGCGTCCATTTGGTCGGGCGCGCCGTGTCGCGCCGGGTGAGGGCTTCCGTTCGGGTCGGGTCGGGTCGTTTGGTCCGAGGGCGTCCGTTCGGGTTGGGTCGGGTCAGTTGGTTCGAGGGCGTTCGTTCGGGTCGGGTCCTTTGCTCTGAGGGCATTTGTTTGGGTCGGGTCGGGTTGTTTGGTCCGAGGGTGCCCGTGTCAGATTTGCTAAGTTGTGACCACCCGGGTGCCTTGTGTACGTCCGGGTGGCCCATTTGCCATTTGCACCCATGTGTGTCTGTCCGGGTGAGGGCGTCAGTTCAGGCAGGTGCGCCATGTCGCGCTGGGTGAGGGCGTCTGTTCCGGTCGGGTCGTTTGGTCCGAGGGCGTCTGTGTCATATTTGCTAAGTTGTGACTGCTCGGGTGCCTTGTGCACATCCGGGCGGCCCGTTTGCCATTTGCTCCCATCTCTGTCCGCTTGGTCGGGCGTGTCGTGTCACGTCGGGTGAGGGCGTCCGTTCGGGTCAGGTCGGGTCGTTTGGTTCGAGGGCGTCCGTTCAGGTCGGGTCGGGTCATTTGGTCAGAGGGCGTCCGTTCAGGTCGGGTCATTTGGTCCGAGGGCATCCGTTCGAGTCGGGTCGGGTCGTTTGGTCCAAGGGCGTCCGTTCGGGTCGGGTCGTTTTGTCCGAGGGCATCCGTTCAGGTCGGGTCGTTTGCTCCGAGGGCATCCATTCGGGTTGGGTCGTTTGCTCCGAGGGCGTCCGTTCGGGTCGGGTCATTTGTTCCTACGGTGCCCGTGTCAGATTTGCTAAGTTGTGACCACCTGGGTGCCTTGTGCATGTCCGGGCGGCCAATTTTCCGTTTGATGCCATGTTCGTCCGTTCAGTCGGACGTGCTGTGTCGAGCCGGTTGAGGGCGTCCATTTGGGTCGGGTCATTTTTTCTGAGCGCGTTCATTCGGGTTGGGTCGTTTTTTCCGAGGGCATCCGTTTTGGTTGGGTCATTTGGTCCGAGGGCGCCCGTGTCAGATTTTCTAAGTTGTGAACACCCGGGTGCCTTGTGCACGTTTGGGCGGCCCGTTTTCCATTTTCTCCCATGTGCGTCCATTCGGGTGGGTGCGCCATGTTGCGTCGGGTGAGGGCGTCCGTTCGGGTTGGGTCGTTTGGTCTGAGGGCGTCTGTTTGGTTCGATTCGTTTGGTCCCAAGGCGCAAATGTCAAATTTGCTAAGTTGTGACCGCCCAGGTGCCTTGTGCACGTCCGGGCAGCCCGTTTGCCATTTTCTCCCATGTGCGTCCGTTCGAGTCAGGTCATTTGGTCTGAGGGCATCCGTTCGGGTCGGGTCATTTCGTCCCAGGGCGCCCGTGTCAGATTTGCTAAGTTGTGACCACCCGGGTGCCTTGTGCACGTCTGGGCGGTCCGTTTGCCGTTTGCTCCCATGTGCGTCCGTTCGGGTCAGGTCGTTTGGTCTGAGGGCGTCAGTTCGGGTCGGGTCGTTTGGTCTGAGGGCGCCCATGTCAGATTTGCTAAGTTTTGACCGCCTGAGTGCCTTGTGCACATCCGAGCAGTGCGTTTGTCGTTTTCTCCCATGTGCGTCCGTTTGGGTGGGCGCGTCGTGTCCCGCCGGGTGAGGGCGTTCGTTCGGGTCTGGTCATTTGGTCCAAGGGCACTTGTGTCAGATTTGCTAAGTTTTGACCACCCGAGTTCCTTGTGCACGTCCGAGCTGCCCGTTTGTTGTTTGTTCCCATGTGTGTCCGTTCGGGTGGGTGCGTCGTGTTGCGCCGGGTGAGGGAGTCCATTTGGGTCGGGTCGTTTGGTCCGAGGGCGTCCGTTCAGGTCGGGTCATTTGGTCCCAGGGTGCCCGTGTCAGATTTTCTAAGTTGTGACCACCCGGGTGCCTTGTGCATGTCCAGGCGGCCCGTTTGTCGTTTGCTCTCATCAGGGAAAATTTTAATAACCCCCCTAAATTTATATATATAATAAATAGGTGAATCTCCATGATACATAGTTTAAATGGAAGGCAATTTTATTAATAATATAATATGTATATATAATTTTTTGGCGAATCTCTCACGAGATTATATGATCTTGTAAAATCATGGCGAATCACCAGTACAAAATGGTGAATCATTGTCTAGTGGAGTTCGGGGTGTTGGTTCCAATGAAGATATGGTATTTGAACCAGGAGTAGAAGGAAGAGAACCACCGAGACCAAACATGGCACATGGTGACTCGTGAGGGAAGTAGTTCTCGTGTAGTTTGGAAAACACGTTCTTCTAGTTTTGCTAAGCGTAGTGTTGTTGCTCATGCTACTACTAGCACTAATATTGATCTTGGAGAGGAGTTTGAGGAAGCATGGAAGGTAGCAGTGGTGGAGAATTACAAAGAGTACCGCATGATGGGCTCCATTTTTCCCTTTGGTATTTGTGCCTGCAAGATCTTCTGTCCATTGAACCAACAATTAACCGTTCAACCAAAAATCAACTTGACTGAGTTGATTAGGTACGAGTCAACTTAGACTAATCTTCAAAACTATGCTTTGCACTATCCCATATTTATCACACTAATGCTACACAACATTGTGCATTTGAATCCAACTCTCATGCATGCACACAAAATTTTCATTAACATCTATAACCCTAACCAAGTGAGAATTGATCAACAATTTGCACCAAATTTTGTTAGTGTTGAAAGTTCATAAGAAATTTAGATCCATGGTACCTTAAATAAATTTTGAAATAACCTCCACAAATTCGACCACAATAGAGAAAACTTGTGATAAATTTTAAACCTACAAAAATTAGGATTCATGTTCCTAGGAATGATCATAAGAAGTAGTTGGCATATAGGTTGAGTTTTGAGCCTTGACACATTGATAATGTAATGGCTTAGGTCAAAAATTACACATTGAAAAGTCGTCAATGAAGAGAAGACAAGATCATTATGAAACACATACTCCAAACTTCCTACGAAATTCTACTTGGTTGTTCACAACTCAGCTATACATAATCTTCTAGTAAATAAAAATTCTACAAAGCCTTCTTCACATAGCTAATAAATGGCCATTGGAAGAGCACCCCTTATATAATAGTAATAGTAGCAATCAATAGATTATTTCATATTGAACTTCATAGCCATAGCGCTCCTATGTATTGTATGACATATTCAACTTGCATTATCAAATATAGATAAAATCATACTTTTGATTGATCCATTTAAAACATACTTGTGCACAATGTTGAATGCAATGCCAGTCAAGGAGTAAAGTCAATTTAATGTGTAATGATCTATAAAATAATGGAACCTAGATGGAACATAGACTGATTTCATTTAGATATAGGTAACCCTCTGAATGTAGACCATTCCTTGAAGAACATTTTTATTGATAAGGAATTTAATACAATATTCAATTTTCGAACTAAAAATATTATTTCTATAGATTTTTGTATGGGGTAAACAATAAATAAAAAATTTAACTATCCTTGGGGTGGTCAATATTTATAAATTTTATTTATACTTGCTTTACCATGTATATCATATGCCTATCAATCACAAACATGAAAATCTGTGGAATTCACAATGATGATCTGCTCTGGAAACACAACCAACCTTTATTATTGCCAATATTAACTTTTATATAGTAGCACATATGTATATAAAATTTCCAGCTTCCAAAGAGACAAACTTGCTTCTCCAACATGATGGCACATTCTTAACTACTAACATTTCTGATTGCTGAATGTAAGAAAGATTTCTAAGTACATCTAATATACTGCGAAGGTCAAACTCCTAGACTATGTTCTTTTTTACCATGTATCTATAGGTTGTAGCCTTCTTCTTGTTTGAAGAGGAGTTGTCTATTATTAGAACTACCTTCCCTGCCTCTGATGCCTTGAAGGAATTGAAAATTGACTCATCAGATGAAGACAAATTTTTGCTCTTGTCAACTAGAGTTGAATAGCTTCCTTGTGCACTCAACACAAACTCTGACCGATATGAAACATCCCACCCACCAACTATGAGGTCCCACAGAATTGTTGCTCCCACCTGAACAACAGACAACTTGAATGTGAGAATTCAAAAACAAAGAAAAATCCCAATCGCATATATCTTGAGGATGAACTCGATCTCAAATCTAAAACCCATAAAATTTTTATCCAAAACTAAAACTCATCAAATTTGGAAGTATATTGGAAACAAAACCGAGGAAAAAGAGCTAAATTTGAATGCAAGAACTGACACAAAATCTGCAAACTTGAGAAATTTTTGACATACATTATTTTGTTTGACAAAATATATCAGAGAAGAAAGGCCTCAGGGAAGATCACACTAGACTAGGGGTAAGTAAAAACCACCAAGGTGAAGCATGGGAACAATAATACAACAAAAAATGATCTATAATTTTGTTCAATCAGTGATCCATCCATAGGACAAAATGTTTCTCCTAGGGGTTACCCACTTGGGTGTGTAACAAAGCCCGTCAAACAGTTTATGAAGCTATTGACCCTTATCCTTTAAGAGTGAAAATAAAATGACATAGGAGCGATAGAGGAAAGAGAGATATTTGGTGTAGAGGATTTTGGACACCCTTAATCTTCTCATTAACCTGAAGAATACCAGAAGTTAGAGATCTGTTTTCAAAGAAACAGTAAATTTAAAGTGTCCAGTCGAGGATATGATAGCTTCTCAGGTGAAAGAAAATTTGTAAAGGATCAAGAAGATAGTAAAGATATGCATTTTTAGCACAGATTCTACCATAGAAGCTCAACAAGAATAATGGACACTAGTAGGGATTGAAGAGGAACTCCTAGCATCAGGGAAGAAGCCACAAGCAGTTATCATTAAAAGAGAAATCATCCTAACTACTGCCCTCTAAATTTCTCAACATTTTCTACCCGTCTGATGTTTGCTCAGACAGAAAGCCTGTGGCTTGCCAGTTGTGGTTCTATTATTTTATTGAGCAACAACTCTGTACATTTAAGACAATAATAAAAAGAATATTTCAATTATAAAAAAGAATAGAATCTTGATTTTTTAATGCTCAGTGTCTTTCTTATCCTTTAACTTGAATACAGTGTGACTATTGTCAGAATAATCTGCTAAATATGAACATAGGATGCGTCACTTCTAAAAAGGTTTGGCTAAGGTGAATAACAGCCTTTCATCTCTGACTTTTGAATTGTTTGGACTCTTGAGGGGAAATATTGGAGAGGCAGGGCCCAGGCTTGGTTCAAGAGAGACAACTGGGAATTGACTTTCATATTTACTCTGTGATATTATAATTTATATATGAGACTAGACAGACAGACATCCTCGAAGGTTTACTGTTGCTTTGTAGACTTTCAAAAGGCTTTTGGCACTACACTGTTCCCAAGAATTTACCCATCAAGCAGCTTCGTGTCCTTGGACTACTTGAGGACATTGTTTCTGGTGTGATGCAGCTTTATGATAGAATGATTGGCAGTTTTTGCGATTACTACAGATTTTCTTAAGGTATCACGAATATTGGGGGTGTCAAGTGGGTGTGTGTTCTCTCTCCCAGACTAGTTGGGATCTACATTGATTACCAGCAATTCATCAGGGAATTTACTCAATCTCAGGATGGTTGCCTACTTCATCAGATCCTGGTTTCATTCCTTTTATTTGTAGATGTTGTTGTATAATTGGCCTCCACTTCAGAGGGGTCATAGAGTCAACTCGATGCATTGGATATATTTTGCAATAATTGATAATAGACAATTAACCTTGGGAAATTATGATCGCTAATACCACCAAAGAGGCCCTCTGCAAGTATATCATTTTCCCTTTCTGTGGAAGTTAATGGAGATTACCACATTTTATGCTCAGGGGTCGAAAACCATTATTTTTTGAATACTGAGAATGAATTAAAATGGATGTTATATTTTGCATAGTGATCATCAAAATAATGGATGTTATATTTTGGACAGTGATAGTCAAAATCAATCTTGTGTTTCATGCTTGTATTGAAAATGAATGCTGTATTTGAGGCAATACTGATAAGTAGTTCTACCAAGGAAGCCATCTCAATCTCATCCTTTTATTAGGTATTCCTCTGCATCTATACTTATGTAATTACAATAGGTGACCCATAAAATTGCAAAACTATCTGAAATGAATACTGATCAGTCCCATACAGGAGAGTTTAATAAATATAAAGTTTTATGAAGCCTTCAATATAGCAGTCTTTCCAGATTTCAAAAACTAGGATCATATTTTGTCAACTTAAAATGTTACCTACATTAACAAAATAGAAGGATAGCTATTGTAGAAAGCAGAAACTGCTTGCAGAGTACTCTACCAACCATGTGGTGGCCAATTTCGACCTTTATGTAACAAAGATAAGTGTTGAAAGATCAGTAGACCAGACACAATTTTGTGGATTACAGGCTAATGAGATTGCCTAATACATCAACACTTAACTGTGACCTCAGGTGTTTCAATATTAAAAATGATTTCTAACATAGACAATTGAATTGATTTTATTGTTGATATATTATTTTTATTTAACTGACATTGTAGTAGGAGTCAATTATGGCATCTGCAAGATAATCGTATTTGTATAAAGGCTGCCCAGCCAAGGAGATACGCCCATCCTTTGTCAGGTAGACATGCCACTTCTTTGTCATGTTCTCACTCTGTTTGAATTGAAAATATGTATTCCTTCTCATGAATCATCTGCAGATGAAAAAAATCCAATGGAACCTTTTTCGAATGAAAGCCTTGCACATACTTCTATGGAATATTCTTCAGTAGCTTCCATAATTTCATGAACAGCATTATGGAACAATGACTGAACTATCCACAATTACATACATGATGAGAATTCTATTTCACGTCCTTGGTGAAATAAACGAAAATTATATCAACGTGATAATACTTGCAGTGTTTATAAAATCATAAAGCCTGGGTGAATCCATGTGCAAAATGTGTGGATCGTTAAGAAAATGCATCAAAAGCCTTTTGATTTGAATGTTCTAATATATTTATATTTTACAGCTTTATATAAATTCCTATTATGTTAACAATGAAAACCACTCCACTGAGACAACAACCATAGTACACCTCTTTTAGAATGATAGGCTTTTACTGTACATAGAATTCCATGGAGATTCATCCAGCAAGCACCAACAGTGTTTGAACTTTGAACTATGGAGGCAATTTGAAGAAATCCTCAGGTCACCAGGACCGATCCAAGATCACATGTAGCACCCTGTCAAATGGTGCATACCTCATGATACCTCATGAAAATAGATTTGATCGTCTGATAAGTGGAGATATTTATTTGATCCCTTGGTGTCACCAATGCCAAAACAAATCAAAAAATACTAATTAAACTCCTGGTGATTTCTTTATCTTGGCACAACTTTATCAAATGGTTAGTTGTTTAAAAGTAAAGTTGAGATCACGCTATCCCTGTGTCCATTCCAAACAGTGTTTTCATTTTATTTGTTATTTTCCAGCTGTAGCTACATCAACTATATATGAAATATTAACTGCACAAAAACAGACTTAGAGACATGACAGCCAGTCGGAATTGCACCTTTTCACTTGCATTAAGAGTTACAATTTCAGCAAACCTGCAAAGTTCCCTAGGAGTTGTATATACACCTTTCCCTTGAGCAAAATCATCCCACACAGTCCCTTCATATTTGGCCAAAAGAAAAGAAAAGGTATGAGAACAGTAAATCCTGAATAAGTTTCTATGCAATTCTTAATTTTATGCAAAGAGAGGCCAAAAAATTGTAAATTTTGAATTCAAAATATTGCCTTCTTAACTATTGAAAAGGATAATTCCAAGTGCAAAGACAACCTTAACAATGCTAGTCAAATAAATAACATCCATCAAATGTTAATTGTTTTAGTACTTCTCTGCTGGTTAATGTTGAGAATTTGGAGGGCTTGAGATTAATTCAAATTCTCTTTTTGATAATTACTTGTGAACTTACTTGAGTTACTTATGTCTTCTCTTGCTTAGCTTAGTTAGTCTTTCATCAAGTCAATTACCAAAATACAAAAGACACAAAGTTAGGCTCTTCGAGCCAAGGAAAACCTCTCCCTCTTGGAAAGGAAAACCCACAAGAAATTCTTCTTATAGATCTTCAAATGACAATTACCATGACCAAGACTCAGACCCTTGACCTATGAATGCCTCCAAGACATTGACACTGCTTCTAAGACTTCCCTTGGTCAAAATTGGTCAATGCTCTGCAATTCTGCCCTAAAACAGATCCAGAAATTTCATATTTACCCAATCACTTTGCCACACGAGTGAAGAAGAGAGGCTACTCCTTATACGAACCAATGAAGAGAGGAGAGAGAAATGTGATGAGTGATGATGTCCAAAATGAGGAAGAGGTGTCTCATATTTATGTCCTTCGTTGGAGTGGAGACACATCCATTGGGGCTTATGAGCCTACATGAGACTTCTGGCTGACCTTGACAATTTGCACATGTGTGAGAGAATAAATTCAAAATCTCACTTCTGCTCATCCAAACAAGATGATCTTTAGATCAATCTTGCACCTCTCGGAAAGAGGAATCCAAAAAAAATATCATTTCCATCATATGAGTTTTCCAAGGTGGATTTTGGCCCTACTTTCCAATATTAACAAGTTATCTTTGATTCAGATCTCAAGAAATTTATGATGTCCATGAGAACTTGCATCATAGAGAGATATATCACCATAGAAACTCGCATCATAGAAAAGGATGTCATGTCACAGAAATTTGCATTACAGAAAGTTATATTATCACAAAGACTCACATTACAAAGATAGAACATACCATAGGAACTTCACATCATAGAGACATAATATGCCACAAGAACTTCACATTAACTTGTGCCTCTGAAACTCACTCTCAACCGTTGGAAAAGTATCACTAACTTTGTCCTTTGTCTAAGGTTACCATAGTCATCAAAAATTTCAATGTTAACTCCCCTTTCTAGCCTTTAACTTCCAACACAACACAATGAGGAAAATTTTCCCTCACATTTGATATATCATATGCCTTTCGGCCCTCTTTCCCAGCCAACTAAGGGTCTCGGCCCTCCTTGCTACAAAACAAAGATTTTAGCCTAAAACACAAAGAGAAAATGTAGATTATCTAGCCCATAATCATGCAAGGACACAGTCCTTCCTCCACTGGTGAACTCGGTTGCATTATAGGCCTTGGACAAACCTTCTACCCCTCCTTAGGCTCTCATTCCTTTCTTAGATGATTGCTCTTCAACCTTCCTAGCTCAGGTACCATGTTGAATATCAAACAGATGATAGAATTTCTAATCATGGTAATTGCTTGTGACTGTTTATATATGTGTTAATATCATTTATTTATTACTTCATTCATTAGGTCATCAAGAAACACCAAAGATTAGGCCAGAGGCTAGGGAAAAACCCATAAGGGGAAAATCCATCAATCATTTCCTTATATATTCTTCGTCCACAAGAGAAACCCAAGTCCTGACTAGAAGATCCAACTGCCAAGTCAGCCCAAAACTCAACATGAAGTTTTTCCAAGAAACTTGCATCATCATAGGAGAATGTGCCTTTTTGAAGCTCATATCATCACAAGGAATGTGCCTCGCTGAAATTCGCACTATCACAGAGATATTGTACTAATGGAAACTCGCAACATTATAGAGATAATGTATCTCTTGTAGCTCTGCATACATCAGAAATAATGGTCCTAACTCCTCTTGTAGCATGTCTTTTCACAAAAAATTAGCGTCTTATTAAGCTCGTGTACCACAGAAAAGCCAACGTTAGATCTCTGAATTTCTTTTCACAGATGTACACCGAATTTCTTACTTGGTGAAGGAGTACATATGCCAATATATAGTTGTTACTTTATGTGAAGGGTCACGTCCTTTGAGCATGTTGACTTGTCTACCAAGAAGGACAACTTGGAAGATTGGAGATACAAATGATATTTAAAAATAAAAAACATACCCTTTAACATTTTGTTTTGACCAAAAACAAAGAACATGCTCGATAGATAATAAAAATAATAATAAGAATTTTTCTTTTTTTTACATGAAATACAAACCTAGTTACAATTCCAACTGGGGCTTCTCTATTTAGTATTGGCCTATTTTTGAACCCCTTTCTTTTATGCCTTCCTTTACTATTGAACCCCTTCAATTGACTATATTACTAGAAATTAGATTAATATAATTCACAAAGGCAAAATATTATTAAATAAATTGTAGCATTATCGTTGGACTTAAAATTTACACTTGGAAAAAGTAAAATGAAGTTGAAGCTAGTGGCAACCTAAATGTTTATAAAAGGTAAATTTTGTTTTTAAGAAAAAATGATTAACACTGAATTGGTACATTAAACCAGAAGAATATTCATCATGCAAAAAAAAATATTTTCGTTGACATATCCCCAACAAATTTTAAGGAGATGGCAATGCTACAAACATAATAAATATTAATAATCAATAAATTAGTCAATATTTAATGAAATTTCATTGGTCACACATTCACTCTCATGACCCGACAATGCCTAAAAGGTATACTGTCATGAGAACAGTGCATTCAACTCATTCATGTATATATATAGAGAGAAATTATACTCTCAGCATTTTTGCTACACACCCTCCCTAGTTAGCTTTCAACTGGACAATTTTAAGTGCTAACACCATGAATGGTGGTGTTCCTATATGCATTTATGGAGAAGAAAATCATGTTTCTATTTTAGTTGGGATGCATTCATAGATAAGTTGTCAAGTGGAGTAGGCAATGTGCTTCACTCAATGACTGTAGCAGCTCATAGCATTAATTTGTCAGAGAAGACTTTTTCGTTTCTCTTTCACCCAGATATATGTTGGCAATTGTAACAATAAGGTGTTGTAATATACCAAACTAAAGTTTTTGCAATCTTCACAAATTTTAACTCAACAAATGCTCCATATAAAACTTCCATGCATTAACAGAACATTTCCATGTAAAATTCAACAACATAGAACCATATAATAACATCATAATGGAGCAGAAAAAACCTTGGCTTTATTTATCATATATATAAACTGGGGGTTTTACATGCTAAAGAAATTGCTATAGCTGAGAAAGAAATGGCCTCGAGAATCTCTTACAATGTTGCACAGGTTCTTCACCAAAACTGACTGAAATATCACTACTAAGCTCTCCTGTGAATTTTGGATGAATTCACCAAGGGGAGATGCGTGCTCGCCCAATCTCTCTAAATCACCTGAGGGTTTCTGTCATGGAATTTTTACAGATGAAATGATAGTTGCAGGTGCTGTCAATGGAAATGTATCTGCATGTGTTGGTCAAAAATTCAATTCTACTACTATTATAGTTGTTGCATTCATAGATGAGTTGTCAATTGGGGTGGACATTGTGCTGCACTCTATTATGAGTGCAATTCTATGACTAATGTTTTGGTAGACAGCATTGTTTCTTTGAAATTTCCCCAAGACGGTGATGTTGGCAATTGAAATATTAATATGCCTCTCCTAACGGAGGCAGGAGTTATGTTCATAATTGATTAGAGAAACCAACCTCAGCGACACTGCTTGCTAGCGGATATCTGACTTCAGCTGGGATCATTTGCAACAGGAAGTATAAAATCGACCACTGCATTGTCACAGCCCAGACTTGAGCAAGTAGAACCAATGTGTAATATCTTCCTAGAGATGGTGATGTAAGACATAAAGAATGAGCATCAGCAGATGGAATTTCTAGCCTTATAGTAGCAAGTTTTAATGTTAGGCAACAAAACAACAGCAACACAAGTGACAAACTACACCAGAATCAATAGGATCTTTGGTGTAAAGGCACTTTAGCAATTATGGATATATAATGCAATACAAAGGTGTTATATCAGCAGAGTTGTGGGAAGGGGTAATAGATTATGATTCCAGGCATAAAAATGGGTACTGCAATTGTGTATTTCCATTTTAATTTATCAGGTAATGGTGTCAGTAAATCCACTACGAATTTAATGGAGATTTTATCTTTATGAAAATTTAAGAATGCCCCTCTAATATAAGTGAAGGCTTCTTAGTGCCAAAAAAGCTTCATTATCAGATATTTACAGAAAACTCTGTGTCATGTACTTAAAACAATATCTCTGAACTTCGGGAATTCTTGTTGAACTCTGATACAATATTGTATTCTCTTAAAGAGTAGCCCCTTTTTTGTCCCAAAAATACTTTAAAAGGCATTTATTTAATCCATGGCACTTATACTGGAAGTTAAAATCTTAAAATGTATTTCTCGGATCCTTGAACACTCTATAGCATTGTTTCAAATATCATTAGAGGGGATATATCACAGAAGGTTCAGAAAGTAACTTAGCAGAAATATGGGGGAACATATCATAAAAAATCAACAAGAATAAACTTAGACATGAAGAATTCTGAAACCACCAAACAAATTGGCAACCTGAAAAACTCAGGAGAAATTGGAGATATTTGCAAAATGTTACACTGATTTATTCAAGAATTCAAGACTATGATATCCGATTACAGTCTTGTTAGATCTTTAAAAATATTTTCAATATTTGTATTTCAGAGGAACAAAACACGACAAGAAAAGACAATAAAAAGGTTACTTGAAAGCTTCACTCACAAAACAGTAAATTGATACAGAAAAGAAATACTGGGGAGGGGGCATGGGGGAGGGCATGGGAGGAATCAACATATAGTGTTTTACATACAAATTTCATTAAATGATTTCTACAACTTCATTATGTTGGGATTGGTGAATATCACTATACATACTCATCACATCAATGAAAACTGATCAAATAGACAGCACAACATTGGCATAAAATCTCACATAAGTAATGTCCCTATGTATCATATGATATATGTTGTGTTTGTTGAATTATTTCTTACAGAACACCCACAATGCCAGAGGGAAAGGTATGTACATGCAGAGAATACTGCTTTAGGTAATTCTGATGCAAGCATAAAAATATAGAGTTAGCTTACAATTTAGGCACACGGATAATAATGCTCCCTCCTGAGCCTCCTCCACCCTTTAATATTCCATCTCCTCCATCAGCACTAATAGATCCATTGACATTCAAAATTCTCCTTGCAATAATCTTGACACGCCCACCTCCCCCACCACCAAATTCGCCTTCCCTACTTGTTGTCCCACCCCTACTTCCATGACTCCAGGGTTTCGTAAGAGTAGACCAAGCATACGCATCTCCACCCCAAGTATCTTCTGGATCCTTGCCATCACTCTTAATGCAGCAAAACTCCATGACCTCCACCTGCACCATCAACAACGAGTGGTGTTCCACTCGTTTGGGGGGTGGTGCTCCACCTAATGCAGTTGTCTTCAGGAAAGAATTTTTTGTAAAAATAAGTTTCCTGCATGTACGATCAATGTCCCTGCTAAAAGAGATGCATACTCAGCCAATAATAAGTCCCCTGAGATATTAATACTGATCAGACAACCTGTAAATGGAGAGCCCACAGAAACATGCGATAGAATCTCTAAATTGCCTTCTCCAGTGATCAACACATCATTATCAAACTGCAAGCTAGTATTAAGCTGACCACTGGTATTCAATGACCCAATCCCTTTCAATTCTTCTTCACATAAAACTAATTTCTTCATTTCATGAAAACCACAGGATGAATTTCCAATGTCACATTTACTTCTAGTTTGACCATCATCAAAAATTCAACCATTCAAGATGACAGATTCCTTCAATTCCATATCCTCAAGGTTAAAGACCTTGATAAGTGGACTACCAGAGGTAAGGCCAAGTATAAAGATGATAATGAGCTCCAGAAAATATTCCCCATGTAAAATGGCCATACCGCCAGTCCAAACACATCAAAAACCATGAGTATAAAAGGGGGAATATCTACACCTTGATGGAAATTTGGAATTTTTCATGAATTTACTTCATGACTTGAAGAAAACCTGGTGAATAATATCATTTCACAACAAACCTACACTGACAAATGTAAAGCTTTCCTTACCCAGTTCATCTAACTTTTTCCAAGTTCACAGAAACAGACATGAACAGAGCATATCCTCCTGCAATTTTGTTTCACACCTGTTCAATGCACCTAACCCCTGCGCTTGACCCATTGCCACCAAATACATCTCTTTTACCTAACCTCGAAATCTTATGTAAACAGAATTAATACCCTCCCCAATCCCCTTAATACCGACTGATCTTCAACCTAACCTTTCCATGGCAGCCACAACAAAAACCCCTAACAGCCCATCAAACTCCTCCTAATAAACCATTCCAACCTCTCTTTTGCTGCACTCAGAATCTCCAATACCAACCATCATCATAGCCTAATTTTTCCCAATAATGCTTGAATGACAATCCGCTAGACCCGTGAGATAAATCCCACCAGAGCATCGACCGAACTACTGATGGCCTGCGCACTCACAATAATAAAAGGCACAAATACCTCATTAGCCCACAGAAATGGGCGAATCACTCCAAATCCTTTCTTCGACCCAGTAAACCAGGCGAATGCCATTGAAATCTGCTCCAAACAAAGAAAATCGGGAGCGAATGCCATTGAAATCTTCTCCAAACAAAATAAATGGGAGCGAATTCCATTTTTCCAGTTTTATCGGCATTTATTTTGGTGGGCTAATATTTAATAATTAATTATTTTTAAAATAATTATAGGGATAATTTTATAAAACTATAGAAAATGGGTTTTATATAAAAAATTCACCCTATCAAAATTTAAAACCTCTAAAATTCGCTTTCAATAAAACGCCTGTAAAATTTTCCAGTTACATATTATATAGAAAAACACATAAATTATTTTTGTGTAAAATATTATTTTAAAATTTGTTGACAAGGCTAACACTACAATCTATAATTTTTTTTAATTTAAACCCTATATTTTCAGGATTATGTGCAGGTATTGTGATATAACCAAATACATAAAGAATATATAAAGTATTTTAGAGTAAAAATCATAGGTTAATGTATAATTAAGGTACCTACCTCCAACAATTTTAAGTACACAAGAACACCCACCTCATACACCAAATTGAGATTGAAATGTTTGAATTTGTCCACAATACTGTGAAATGTCGATTTTGAGAGAGGAATTTGAAATCACTAAATGATTTCTTTTTTAGGAATAGATCATGTTCTAAGGGTTCTATCATAGACATATACATTAAGAGAAACATATTATATGGTTTATTAACTGTGTAGATTAATAAATTACTTCCTAATTTAGTAACACATATGAATGTTCCTTTGATTTGGAGGTGTCCATTTAGTTAATAAATTCAAAATGAGAATTGGGAAACATAGAATTGTGGAACCTAAAGATAATTGGATGATAAAATTAACAATAATTTTGATTATTAGTTTTCATCTATATCATACCTATTTAGTTTGTATTTTGGTCAATTATTAAACATTACTAATGTCACTAATTAATTTATTTAATTTTTTCCTTTTCCATATAGTTGTCAGTCTTTATTCACACCATTTATACATTATAAACAACTTCCAATGGATAATGGTATGAATAGAACAATATATACAACATTATGGTTGGTCATCATGGACAATATGTATCAACATTGCACCTGTTAAAAAGACTCATTCTAACTGCTGCCCATCCTGTAGACAATTGATTTAACATATGGTTTAAAGATAAAAAAGGAAAGCATATTCCCGCATACTTAGTTAATTTCCACTATATCAACAATGTGAAGTATCATGCCTAAAATATTCAAATGCATAAATATGTTTATTAATTGCATGTATTTTTTATGAGTTGTACATATTGTGGTGCTTAAACAATGTTGTGTTATTTTGGTCCATTACTTCTCCATAAATTTCACATCAATAATTTGGATGAAAATAAGAAACTCTTATTGTGGGATATTTATATAGTCTTTAAAGTCATTAATATTTCAAAGTGAAAAGTATCCATGGCATCTCTACAAAATATATGTTATGACATTTGAAATATATGTATTTGAATGAATGGTGACCTTAAAAAAGAAACTATTAAGCATGATATTTTGTTTACTATGGTTAATACAAGGATAGTTGAGTTGAGAACAAAGGCATATGTTCTTCCATGCCAATGTGAATAGTATTTTTCTCAAGAGGTTGTAGCGAAAGGGTTGGGTCACATATTGTTAGACATGATCTAGGAGGAAAGCCTATAAAATATAAAGAATCATGTAACAATATTGTATTAATGAAGAAGTGTATTTTAAATCGAGTAGTTAGACATGTTGGAGAATGAATTAGAATTTATACATATTAGATAACAGATGAAAATATTTTCAATGACGTTATCAACAATGAAATTGTTGAAAATGAACTCGATGATGATGTTGCAATGCTCAATCCTTTCAACATCAATTATAGGATGGATAATATATATGTGCAATTCGATGAAGAAAAATATCAATTATATTGAATTATTTAAATGTAAGAGCTATGTGATTATATTTTTTCATGATTTATGTTATTTAGATTATTTTCCTATATGGTATAATTATGTAAATTATTAACTTTTCTTTTCATTCACCTTGATTCATCCTCAAGTGTGACCAAGCTATAATATCCTAAACCAGCGCATGTTTTTTAGTGTTTGGGATATTAAAGTTAAAGACACTATATTGAACAAGAATAAACAACAACAAAAAGAAGTTATAAAAAGAAAAGGTGTACAAAGCACTATGATGCCAAATCACCAAACCGATAAACCCATTCACAAACCCAATGACCTTCGCATTGATTGACGCCCACCGATAGCAAGGAAAAACTTGTGTAAAACAAAGAGTAAATTCGAAAGTTTGTGTTGGATCAACCCTGTACTTGTCATGTAATGAGAGTGCAAAGTAGGAGAAAAATGCGATATCTTCATTGGATCAACCCCACCAATTACCGAAGGAAAGTGCACAGAGGAGTGGATCCATCTAGGGATACAACACCCCACATCTACATCCAAGAAGGGATCAAATCAACAATATATTCGGTATGTCTCGAAGGATTCATCCAATCTATATCATTTATTAGCCATGCTAATTTTTTTTCACATTTTTATTCCACCTCTTTATACAGAAGAGACAAAGAAACCAATTCAGATTATGAGACTAAGAGGCCAAATAAGTGCTTACCATTTATTTCCAACGTTGGGTTCGAGGGAATGTTTTAGTGTTAAACATAAACAACACCATTTACAATTAGACATAAAAAATGGGAGAAAGTTCTTATAGTAGATCCTTATGTTTTAAAGGGTTTTTATTCTTTTCGAGAAAAAATTTACATGATCTCAATCTCCAAAACCTTACTTGGGGTTAGAATTCCAAAAAGTTTAAATTCATAAATAGAATAAGGAGGTCTTGAGGATAATTGGTGACACTACATTAAATTTTGTTAATTTTTCTAATAATAAGTTCGATGATGCTTTAAAAATGTTATAGCTATATTATGGTTTATAACCAATGCGAGTCAACATAGTAAACACATTTTTAGCCTAGTTAACCAACAAAATTCAGGTTAGCCTACTTTACTATCATTCACTAGTTAACCATGGTTGGCCATAGTTATTAGTAAACCTAGTAGACATAGTCAACCTATTAAACCTAAGTTAACCTAGTAAACCTAATTCAAGCGAGTCAACATAGTAAACCTAGGCCAACCTAGTAAACATAATAAACGTAGAAAAAATATAGAAAACATAGAAAACTAAGGTCAACCTAGTAAACCTAAAAAATTAGGTCAACATAATAAACCTAGCACACTCAGGTCAACCTAGTAAACTTATGTGAATCTTGTAAACCCAGGTCAACCTAGAACCGATCAACATAGTAAATGTATCAAACCTAATTGACATAGTCAGCATGTTCTCGATATATATCCTCTCCCCGTATTCTTTTTATTTGCCTCTTATTCAAAGCCATAATGCTCATATTTTATGTTCCATACAACTAATCACCGGAACTTACATAGCTCATAATGTTATTCTTTTCAATTTGATCAAGTTCATCATCCATGGCCTTAAAACCAACATTAAACTTTACTAGCTTCCTGATTTCCTCTATATTGCGTGCTTCAGTTACCCATACAAAGCTAGATAACTAGGAGATTCTACAAGGGTTCTTCTCGCTGTACCCAAGATTTATTTTATCCTAGAATCTGAGCTTCTCGACGATTCTTTTGGACATACCTAGAAGGAGCCTTTTCTTTAAATGATATGTCTTTCTCCGTTGCTTTATTAGTTTCTTCCTCTTATATCATTGCAATTTGATGTAGGAAAGCATTAACTATCATCATCCTCCTCTTTTTTGTTGCTACCTTAGGAACCGTGCAAAGTTTCATCAATAAAAACATCAATACATTCAAAAAATTTTACAAAGTCTTCATTGTATCATTCGTATCCTTTGCTTCGAGATGAGCAACCAAGAAGTATTCTTCATCTACTCTAGCTTCAAACCAACCAAGTTGTTGATAATTATTTTTCAAGGAACATTTTCTTCCAAAAACTCTAAAATTCTTTACAAAGGGGAGGCTTACCATAAGAGAGTTTGTGGAAGTTTTATCAATATTCACACAAAGATGAGCTCCTTTTTATAATATTTATTGCAGATGTGTAGTTTCACCCTAGAATATGTTAGGAGTTCCACCTCACCAAGCATAGCATGAGACATTTGTTGAATTGTTCTATTCATTATTTCTCGTCACGTCATTTTGTAGAGGAGTTTTCGACATAAAATTATCTTTAATGCGATATTTCTGCACACAAATGTAAAATAATTCATCTGATATGTATTCTCCTCCTTGTTAGATATGAGGCATTTGATTTTTAGATCTAATTCATTTTTCAACAAAAGCTTTGAATACCTTAAATTTATCAAATGCTTCATCTTTCTCTATTTCAATAAACCAATTTAGCACATTATATCATCAATGAATATGATATAGTATTGTTCTCCAAGAGGTGACCTTCCTTACAGCCTCTCCACACAAATCAACATGTATAAGTTCAAGACGTCATTGATCCTTCTTTGGCATCGAATTGAAATAGGTTTACCGAATTGACATGACTTTCATGATGGTACTCTGTGTAGGGCGATGTTGTGTAGATCACTAACATATTTGAGCTTCAGTTTTATTTTCTTATTTGAGAAAATCTTAGATGTCCCAACCTTTTGCACAATAACCTATTTTCCTCTCGCTTTTCCTAGGTAATTTTTCGAGACCTTTCAATATATACGTATTACCTGTCTTTGTTTCTTTTATTATGGTCTTTTCATGTGTCAATTTCATGAAAAACACATTATTTTCTTACTGAAGAAAACCTGTATTCCCTTTCGGTCACACATTTGGCTAACACTCAACAAGTTATGCTTTAATCCATCAAGATACATAAAAATACCAACTTTAACCTTATTTCCGTAAAAAATCATTTACCCTTAATGAGAGTAGTGGAGCTATTTCAAAGTGACATTCTTTTTCTTTTTCTCTAGTGCATTGTATGAAATGAGTTTATATTTATCATGCAAGGTTTTTTTAATGTCCACTAATGTACCATTGACTTACTGTCTCTCTGCAAATGATTTTATGCCACAAATGTCGTATCGTAAGTCCTTTTTTTTCCATGCCTTAGAATTTGTTGATATTTTCTTCTCCTTTGAGATGTTACCGTAATTTTCCCCCGCATTCAGATCTCTTATGTCCAAATTTATTGGTATGAGTATCTATTTCATCTTTAAGAGGATAGAAATGTTAGAGGTATTCTTTTTGTTCTTGTCTTTCACTCATATTTTCTTTTTTTGTTCAGTCGTTGATATCTTTTTGAAGTAAACACATCAGCACCTGCATCAAATGCATGACATTATCCATAATATTGTTAGTAGTTAAATTGTGATTCATAAACCTTCAGTATTTTTAAACTTTTAAGATTTATGCTTTTTGCCATTCATCCTTTTAATTGAGAGTGAATATTATTTTACCTTTGAAGTGTTCTTATTCTCCGTTGAAGATTGAAAACTTTACAATCTGCTTTTGTCAAATTATGTAAATATGGTTGTTGTTGATATTTTCTTTCCTGTGATGTTTACCAATTATCCAATATCTGTCTTTCATATATATGTGAAGATTACCATTTATAATTTTCATTCCATATTTCATCCTTAGAAAATCTATGATTTAAAAGTTTTTATTTTTTTCAAGTTCTTTCAAATTCTGTCATTTCACATTTTCCTAACTTTCATTATGCTTCTCCTTTTCTACGAGTGAATTTTTTTAGAGTATTTTCAAGGGTTACTTCTGTTTTTCTTCAAACATATTTTTCTTATGTTGAGTAATTTCTTCAAAGAAATCTTTTCTTCTAAAGCATCCAAAAATTTGTACAGTAGACTCACTAGTACTTATTTCAGATGCTATGAGAAGTTTAAGATCTTGATCAGATTCTCTCTTATTCACTATTTGAAAAAATATTTTTCTTTATTATTAAAATAACCTATTTATTAATGATTTTATGTTTAAAATTTGTATTTATTAATAAAATTATTTTAAAAGATTTTTTAAAAATATTTTAATTCTCGCTAGTTTTGAAAGGCAAAGTTTCAACCACTAGTTCTCTATGTATATTTGCAGGTAATTATTCATCCACACTATTTATTCATTAATATCAATTAGCTTCTCCAGCTTGTCCCAAGCATGATTGTCAGATGGTTTGAAACGTCCATCAAATTCTAATGATCCTAAAGACATTCATCTAAAAATAATAATTTTTATTGATAATTTAAAACTTATATATATATATATATATATAACATAATTTAATATAATTTTTAAACTAATATAATATTAAGATCTAATATAAAAATTTAAAACATAATAAGAACTTAATAAACTGAATATTACACTTGTTTACATCTTACTAATATTCTTTTTATACAACTATTTATGTCCGTGGTTGTGCAAAATATAAATGCAATTTTTATCTTTACATATTTGTTAAATTTCATGTTTCAATTTAAAACCACAAAAAATTACTCATTATGTAAATTATTAAAAAAAATTACATTTTTAATCATTTTTCTAAATATTAAATTTAATATTTATTTTTTTCAAAATTAATTGAAAATCAAAAACTTTTTGACAAAAGTAAAAACCAATATAATATTCTATGAAACTATAAAACAATACAACTTGCCTTCCATCATACATATAATAAATACCAGCAATTGCCTCTAAAGGTGCAAAGATACGCCTTCGAAGGAATTGGAACATACCTATGATGTTACCGCAAAAAATGTTAAAAGAAAGGAAAGGCAAAAACCCAAAGGATGAAGGATGGAGGGGAGAAAATATGTTCAAGCCGCAATAGTCTCACACTTATATTAATGCATGTTCCAGAGCCATTGTTTGAACTACCTCACTAAATATATTTTTTTTCAATCATAATACTATGTCAAAATATTATATACATATTATATCGTAGCCATAACATGCAAGGTAATGACAAGAAACATTAACATAGGTCCTCACTGGAAATTCACACACAAGAAATGTGATTTCCAACAGGAAATGACTAAATTTAGTGTGTTTTGATAATGAGATTAAATAAAGAGCACATTTCATTGGATCTAATTTCACCCAGGATTCTTCTATCAAAATAAAGAAGGGGATCTTTTTATAATTTTAGCTATATCCTTTTGGGAAAAATTTTAAATTAATTTGGATCTATTAATTCACTTAAATTTAAATTAATTTTTTTCTAGCAAAAATATTTGTTGGAATTGCATATTTATCTCGTAGTTTAAGCAATCCAAGTGTCCAAGTAAACTTTTGCTGCATTTCATCTATTATGCATTAAAAAATAATTTTTTTAAAAATCAAAAAGTTACACATGTTATATGCATCTATAAACCAAAACCAGGTTTTTTTTAAGATGATTATAAACCTCGAGGCATGCTTTTTTTCATGTTCTCCACTTAAAACAGGTCTCATAGGCTATCTTTAGCCTTGTCGATGTTAAACATTTATTTATTTCTATCTATTTTTCAGAAGCACTTACGGTTTCTTTTGCACATCTTGGTCCCAGAATAACCAAATAATATGCAATTCTAATCACATTTAAGAAGTATTTATATCAAGGATGACCATCCTAAAACAAAATACCAAGTAAACTCTTTGTTGAAGACGATTTAAGGTGGGACTCTACCATGATTAGTTAAAGCAATTTTGTTTGTGAGTTAACTTAATAATCAGAAATTCGAAATTTCTATATGAAATTTACTAGAAATTAGATATTTTTATGTTATATAAAAAAATTTGTTAAAGTTATGATCTAACATAAATTGCTAAAAAAAATAAAAATCAATCCCATTTAATTCTTTCAATTAAAAGATATTATATCATTTCACCTAAAAATATATCTTAAACCTAAAGAAAATCTTTAAAAAATACATAACTTGATGTAAATATTATCATATTTATTAATATGCTAGCATCAAGAATAATCGTAAAGTGCCATGGTGGAAATCATCAGAAACTCAAATTTTAATTTAAGGTCCACCACATCATAGGTATCAGGATTTTGAACATGAACATCCATAACCACATCACAAAAATAAACATATCTATTTTTTGTATTTGTGTATATAAATAAATATATAATCGCACATTACACATCGTAAATCAACCTATAAAACCCTTATACCTTTCCTAATTCCAATATGAAGATAAATCATTATATTTTAATAAAATAATAACTCTTTTTCTTATAAAAGTTCCTCATGAATTACATAATTTATCTCTTGTACATGATTCTCCCTGTTTATTTATTTTCAATGTCATATTACAGTGATGCATGTTTATTTCTAACAGAAAAGTTTTGTCTCGAGGATCAATGTGAAATCAACGTTATCGTGGTTAATCAATATGGCTTTCTTGTTAGCACTTTTTTAATTCCTCCAAGCTAAGGAGAGGAACCCACAAAATCATTAAAACCACTTTAAAACCGGAATTTACCCTTCCACCTCAGAGGGGGCTCTTTTATATCAATCTTAATTCACTTAGGTGACTAAATGTCTTATGTTTTTGGCTAGGTATTAAGATCATGTATGAATACGACGAATAGTTTCCGATGGTAGGGAAGAGGAAAAATCCATTGGGAATGGAATCATATTAAGCTAATGATTTTTACCTCTTACACCTATCCCTTTCCAATTTTTTTATAGTTTTAAGTGAGATTAATTTGTATCCCAATTAATCAAAGGTGGTAAGTCACATTGGCATGTATTCTTGAATTGTTAATTAATGAAGCGGTAATCATAGGAGAATGATACTAAGAACATTTACTAATGACAGAATTCCTTGCAAATTACTCAACAACTCATTTCATACATTGTTTGGTGGAATAGCCCATCTTGATGTCGCTTAATGACTAATTGGTGTGCGTTATTCGAGGAATGAACCATCAAATAATCAACTACCCGAATGGGGATGTTACGCTCCAACATTGTTGCTATTTTTTCATTTTGTTTTATATTTGAGGAATTATTATATATTTCTCAAGACAAATCACCACACTTTGGGTTTGTTAAGTATTGTTATTCATGTAATGATGGTTGTGTATAAGTATGGAAAAATTGAGGGAACCATATAATCTTCCTTTCATGTGTAGCATTGTAACTTTACTTTGTAATTTGTTTTATCAATTAATGAGATTCTCAACACATCGTAACTTAGTTACGTGATTTATCATTCTTAACCACCACCGCTTCTGAGAGTTGGGACTAATTTTCGAATATGAAGCTTGGATATAGTTGTGTGGTACATACGACCATATGGTTAATTTTTATGATTGTTGTTTAATTTATGTAAGTTGTTTTATTATCTTGCCTCTATTTTAGAATTGTTGTTTTTCCTAACCGTTGTTACAATTGGTGTTATTTAATTTGATGTTGCTCAATTTGTATAATTCTTTGGGCCTTATATTTTGTAATTGATTAGTGTTGGGTAGGGAACATGTGACCCGCATAAAACTTCCACGATAACCTTAAAATAACCAGATCGAACTCATATTAAAAAATAAATGTAAGAGGGACTAAACTATAAGCCTATATTAAGACCTCAACATTTTGGCATCACCGGGGGGAAGTTATATAATGCGCAAAAGTATAACCATTATCGACTATGAACCCACCTCTCGTGTCGGGTCGTTTGTATCACCCTTTTTCCAAGTCTCACAATTAGGATTTCCACCGATTTCTTGATTTAATTTTCTACCTTGTAATTGATTATATACCACACTCTCTCGTCATGGTGAGGTGAGGTTTGTCCCAACCCATTTTTCCAGACTCGAGAATTAGGATAGCTTTGATAGTCTTGATTTTTTTTGTCTTTTTAATTCACTATAAAACTCACTTTGTCTCCCCGGTCACACAAGGTTTAAATTTCAACTCTTTCACCAAGATGAGAGTATTGTTTTTTTTGGTTTTTTTTAATTCTCCATCTCTTAGATCGCATGAACATGGACACAAAACCAAGAGACAGTGAATATTGTAGTGTACCTAGAGAGGATAATATAGGGTACAAAGGGAGTTTCAAGGGAATACATGATGTAATAATATAAGAATGATAAATAAATGGTCCATATTTAATAAATAAATTTGTTAACCCATACTATGCAAGGACGACATGTAGCTAGGGAATAAAGTGATAAGTCCATTGTATTGGATGTATGGTATTGAGACATTCACGGTAACTACCCATGGTATTGCATGTATAAAACCTATATAGAGGCTATAGACTTCCATTGAGAGATGTGAAATATTATTTTATGGGCAAGCATACCGCCTATGGAGTGATCTCCTTCCTTATGGAGTGAATGTATGGTGTTGCCTCACCTCAAGGTTTTTGATATTAATGAAGATCTCAAGTTTTATCTTCAATGGTGTTATATTTTGGGCATATTTTCCATTTTTATATATTTTCTTGTCGATTACCACAAGTGGCATCGCAGCACTTTCTTGGGCAAAGTTTGAAGATTTGTTTTTTTATTTTTTTGTAGGAAATTTTGGCTATGATTTTGTAGAGAAGATCTGAAAAAATTGGCAAACAATTTTCATAAATAAATATCAGATCTGGATTCCTTAAGGAAAAATACCCACCACTGGCCGAACGTAGGTCCTGATGACTTTGGTTATCGCCGATTTAAATTCATTGTGTTCTGCGTAATGTTTTTGATGGAAATTTGTGCACGACGGCTCTCCCGACACTTTTAGTAGATTTTGGTGCACAATTTCAGACAACCAATTACATATCTAAGCTCCCCTTGAAAAATCACCCGATTTCAAAAAACAATTAGTTAAACCGAGTCCTGATGAGGGAGTTATCACCGATTTAAAATCAGCCATTTTTTCAGAAATTTTATGATGAGAGACAAGGCGCCGCAAATCAGAGCCTGGTGAGTGCTTGTGACTAGATTTCGGCCATATTTTTAGATGCATAATGGCTATTCCATTTTTTTAAATGAGTTATATTAAGTATTCTAGTTATATTGACCGAGTAATGTCAATTTTAAATTTTTTCCAAAGTAAGTGATTTTCTTCAAAACCCTTAATTTATTTTATGGATTCTTCCATATGAACGACAGGAAAATATGATGGCCCTACTATTGAAGATTTTTTACAATATCACAAGGCTCAATACCGAAATTTTTGGATATGCTCCATAGCTTCTATGAAAGATGAGGCAACAATGGTGGACCTCACTTCGATAGCTCAAAGAGGAAACTTCCCAAGAACCAAAAGTCCTTTTGGACAAGTGGTCTCAAGCCTAAAGAAGGAAAACAAGACAATAAAGACTTATTTCCTACTAATATTTCCATAATATGGGTTCATGGTAGTATCTAAAGAGAACATCATTGTGTTTATCATTCCTATTTGCAAGCATAATTGTATCAATGTGAATTTGGCTTCTCAAAAAATTGCAAGTTCCGCAAAGCATATTTAAAACACACATGTCGATAATGAAGATGTTCAAATTTATAAATATTTGAAGATTTATATGGATAAGTATGTGTTGCATTCTAATTTTTATGCTTCAGACATGGTTGTGGATGTTGTTTTTGGGGACATCCTTGGATGGCATCCGTTGGTACCAATTTTAATGTGCAAAAGAAATTCAAGTGAAGCTCTGATATAAAAAGAATAAAATTATATCGGCACAATATTTGCATTAGGAACCATCCAAGAGACTAAGGAGGAAGAAGCAAAAATATCTAATGACACAAACACATCAGATGATGAGCCTTTGATGGTAGACAACCAACACAAACATCAAAGAAAGTACCAAAAAAGAACTGCATAATTACCCATCACCAATAATGGAGGAATTAATGAAAGATATTACATCGTTAAAGCCCAACATATCACCACCCGCATCACCTGAAGAAGACAACAACCAACAAGGTGGCAACGAATTAGCAACAAGGACAATAACCCCCGGACGACACATAGAGAGGTACACGCATCCACTAACAACACATTAAAAAGGAAGAACCACCAAGAACCCGCTTCCATCTCATGAGCGAGGCACCAACTACATCAAGTGTTCACCTTTCCTCGATGGCTAGATGCACATGAATGGTACCAAAGGAATACTTTTTTCAATAGATCTTATTATTAGAAATTTTTCTCATGTTTTAGGACGAAACATGTTTAAGGGGGTGTAATGTAGTGTACCTAGAGGGATGTAATATAGGTACAGAGGAGGTACCCAAGGGAATAATATGATGTAATAATATAAGAATGATAAAACAAATGTAAATAAGTAGTTAATAAATAAAGTGGTTAACCTTAACACTATGTAAGGGATCACATGTAGCTAGGAATAAAGTGATAAGCCCATTGTATTGGATGTATGGTATTGAGAGACCCATGGTAACTTACCCATGGTATTTCATGCATGAAACCCATATAGAGGCTAGAGACTTTATTGAGATATGTGAAGGATTATTGTATGGGAAAGCATATCGCTTTTGGAGTGATCTCCTTCCTTAAGGAGTGAATGTATGGTGTTGCCCTACCTCAAGGGTTTTGATATTAATGAAGATCTGAAGTTTTATCTTCAATGGTGTTATTTTTTGGGTGTATTTTCCATTTTTATACATTTTCTTATCATATCTACTACAAATACCCGCAAAACTCAAAGGTGGTATAGGTCAAGGAATTAAATATCTAAGAAGAATTATGTATACTGAGGAAATAATATTGAGAGATGAATTGGGAAACTCATCGTCGGCAAGCGTGAGGGTGCAAGATCTCACACGGGGTCCAAGACCTATAAAATATCACACTTAGAGCAGCCTCAACAATAGAATAAAACTGTAAGAGAAAAAAAAGAGCATAAGGTTCGAGGAACTAAGTGTTGAAAGTCTTGAAGGAGAAGATGTGGGGTTAAACCGTCCACCTGATCTAGGAAGCATTGTTAAGATAGCTCAATTGTGTATCATAATACATCGTAATGATGAGATTCCAAGTCACTATTGGAGGATATTCATGTCCAACACAAATGATAAGCTAATTCCTAATTGCCACATTACGTGTGATGCACCCATGAAACCTATTCCTCTAAAAACATTACCTAATTTCCATGGACACTCTTCCGAGGATCCTTATAGATTCCTTCAAGTTCAAATGTTGTATGTCGAAGTTATGATTATGTTTCGATGCTAAAAAGCTAAAGATATTTCCTGCCACAATGAAGGGGACACGTTATGGTTTGCGGGTTCAGGAGAAAATTCTATCAATGACATGGGATAATATGAAGCAAGCTCTTCCAAGAAAAGTATCAAGACTACTATAAGTCTTCTTAGACATGAAAGACATTCAAGATACGCAAAAAAGGATGATATAAATACAAGAATTTTAGAAACATTTTAAATATATCTTTTGTATGTGATCGAAAGAAAAGAATTTGGATTAAGGTACTTTAAATATAATCATGCTTTGTGAATTGAGAGAAGAATCTATGAACTTTGAATATGGTAGGGAATGATATCTCAAAGGAAATGTCTTTGGATGCCACCCAGGAACTCGTGTGTCAAATGTTCATGAGGAGTAACAAGGCATAGACAAAGGACACACGAGAATCTTATAGAAAAACTTACCAAACTATCGTAGTAGGGAACACACAAATAAATTTGAATACTGATTCCATTTAAGGGTGTAGGAAGAATCACCTACTAAAGTATGTCCACTTAACTTCATTGCAAACATGTGAAATATGTGAGAAAAAATCACTCCACAAGTACATGCACATCACTTGCAAAGTTGAAGGTAGTTTTTTAAGAGGATAATGAAGAGACAAACCATCTCTATTTTATGGTTCAAACAAGTCATGGAAACCGTGAACCTGCATTACAACCAAGGTATGAATCGATACCTTCCTCAATATTTGAATAATTTTGAATCATGGGTCTCATCTTACCACTTTTCCTCTCCATCATGGCCACAAAAGATACGCATCCTACTCCATGATCGCCATGGTCACCTTAAACTGTCCACTCACTTCTCGGGCCTCAAAACTATCGTGGATCCCCTTCTTAAAAATCAACTTCCTTAGCCTATGAAACAACAACAACTACAACCCCACCAAACCCTCTCGCTATTAATCCTCCTCTTCATCCTCAACTTCCCATTAAAACCAAACACTCGAATCAAAATAATAGAGGACTCATAGGTTGAGACACTCAACCTTCCCGCATATGGTCTTCGATATTTAAGAATGAATTGAGTTAAATATTCGATTCAAAAAGAGGTGAAAACAAATACTTCACCAATAATAATAGAATAAATAAGAGGGCGAAGTCTCTACTTGATAACCAAAACTTGTACACCCCCAGGGAATTTGGGGGTAATCCAGTTGGTTGTGGAACAACAACCCCCATAAAAACAATTTTCACTCAAGGGGCTTCACCGGCCCACCATCCCGAGATATTTTCCTCGTAAACACATCCCTCATCCCTAATTTGATCTCTGGGAGAATTAAACAATCTATTTGTTAAAACGTGTTTGCTCCAAGACATGAAATACGTGTTTATTTATCCCAAAAAAATTAGGTAATTTCGCTTAAAGAAACCCTGAGGAAGCCTAAAGACCCACCAACTATTCACATCATGGAAAAATTGTTTGATATGATGTTGGGAAAAACTACACCCATTAAATATGATTAACTAGGGAACTGGACCCAAGTGTATCAAATAAATGGTGTTGATATTCCAAATTTTTTAGTATACCTTGGGGTTGAAATTAAGATTATGACTTTAGAAACTATACTTACTCGGGGTTTACACAACTTTTTAAAACCAATCAAATAGTTCTAGAATCCCAGGACGATCTACCGCACATGCGTGTGAAATTGTGGGTATTTCTAATCATTTTTGTCGATTGTTGGGACTACTCACGTCGATATATTAGTACCTTTACACACTCCATCACTATAGGGGGGCAACTTCGAAGTTATTAAGACCATCTATCGCTATGGTCGATGCTCATATTGGGTATCAATCCAAGAACATGGTAATATCAAATGGGGAGATTACATGCAGAATCTTGTCTTTACCCTCCTATGAAACCATGCTCATCGGTCAAATGAGGGTTTTCCCTAGTGTAAAATCCTTCCCTTGGGATGAATCAAAACCTAAAATGAAAAAATAAAGAAATAATTATAACTCTTAGAAATATATTTGTTTCCAAGGTGAAACAAAATCTCATGATATTAAAAACATATATCGTTGATCTCGACTTCATTTCTTGCCCGACCTATAAACTATTAGAATATGGTATGATTTGTTCTACCCAGAAGCTATTCAACCGTAAACTCAACCGAAATGTTCCTATCATAGTAGTTCATAACAATATTCTAGTAGATATTGATCCAGAAAACCTGAATATCAACTCTAACCTATCGCCCTCCCAAAATGAACAATTATTAAAAATTATTTGGAATGAGTAGGAGGCCTTTGATTGGGAATACACTATTATGAAGGAATTTTTTAATCCCGATTTATGTAGACATCACATATATAGAAGAAAGGAATGTCATCTCTGTTTCTCCAAACCACAAAGAAGAATGAAATCTTACTTTGAAAAACATCATATGAAGAACCGTAGAAGCTATTGGATGCTGGATTTGTTTATCTAATCTCTCATGGCCAAGGGATATCCCTACTGATCATAGTCCGAAACAAAAAATGGAAATTTGAGGATATGTGTCTTATTGTATGGAATTAAATAAATCTACTTGGAAATATCACTTTCCTTACCTTTCATCAACCAAAGTTCTCGAGACATTAGCTAGAAAGAAGTTATTTTCTTTTCATGGATGGGTTCAGTGATACAACCGTATCCATAGCTATTGAAGATCATGAAAATATTTTCACTTTCTCCTTTAAAATTTTTTGTATATCGGTTCCGTTGACTCTCTAATTCACTGCTACTTGGAACACTTAATATTAGGAATCTTCTCTAATTTGATTAATGACAGTGTTGATATTTACATGAAGATTTTGACCTTTATGGTGATTCTTTTGAAGATGGTTTGGAAAAATTAGGATACAGGTACCGAACGATGTAAATCTAAATTGCTGTTTTTCTTACAATGAAATTCTCATACGATGATTGAATAAGTGATCGTCCGGCCATTTAATTTCGTAGTACCTAATATGAGTTGATCTTGCTAAGGTCGACGTAATTTAAAACTTTCCCACTCGAAGACAGAGAGCGTACAAATATTTATTGTTTATGCTATAAAATATCGACGTTTAAACAATCTAAAATAGCATTCCACTTTTCAACTACCGTATAAACATGTTAATTTGACTAGAGTGATGCTTGTGAATTAAATTTTTCTGTGTGATCAAGAAATCAGTCCGGCGAGGCTCCAATTTTTCATGGGCACCCATTAGAAATTCCCATTCCATATCACTATGGACGCTTCCTATACAATGCTTAGAGTAGTATTTAGACAACGGGAAGATAAGAAGTTGTATGCAATCTAATATGTCCGTGAATTTAACGCCCGTCGATTATACAGGAAATTAATAATGATACCATTTTCATTATTATTTTACTATTAGATAGCATTTAAACCATCCAATCATATCATTAATTTTGTATCATTAACCACTGCATTATATCTCCATCTATATATTTCACACATACCAATGACCATTGGAAAATACACCTGTACGAATATGTCTATATTGGTGGTATATCGTAAGAGAAACTCGCTGCAGTTTTGGGAGACGTTACTACGTTGTAGGAGAACGTGGTAGAAAAGAAAGGGATATGATAGAAAATCGCTAATAAAACCCTTGTCAAATGTTGCATACTTCATAATATGGTATATCACTTGTAAAGGTCAGCTTTTTTTCCTTTTAAATATCATTTCAAGATCCTAGCTCGTCACCAATTTTGTCGATGAATTTATGAATATCCCTTTTCTTTCTTTTGAACAATTTTTAATTGGTGTCCTATTCTTCACGCGCTCACCCGAGAGTTGGCTCTCACAAATAATGGACTTGTTAGATTTTTTGGTAATGCATGTGTGGTTAAAGACTTCGAATTTGGCAAAGAACTCCTTTAATTATCAAAGGAAGAAGTTGCAACCACGATGTCCGCGAGGCCAGAAGAAGAATTCTCAGACGAATAAATGCAAAAGGATCAACAAGATGATTTTGGAGATGGGGGAAGGAACCCGAGGAGGTGGAAATAGAGGATTCTGTGGCATGGAAACCGAAATTACCTCTCTTTCTACTCACCACGGCCCTTTTCGAAGAGGATCAAGGAAATTTTGTTCTCCCACCATCACATAAAAAATATGATCGTCGTAAATATTTCCGAAACTTGAAATTTTATGTGCTGTTTGCAGTGTGAGGTCGATACATCTCAAAAAAAACTAATAACGACCTTCGAACAAGTGGAAGAAGAGAGCGGGCTTCATACTACCCCACAACAACCAATACGGCTTCTGTGAAAAAAATCAAGAAGAGGGTGAGACCGATACTACTCAAGAACCAAGACTTCGTATTCGAAACAATGGAAGAAAATTTGGAAAGTTGCATCTCGTTGAACAATTTGTCGATATTGCCCAAAGAACTAGTGCCACCTTCAAAAATGGTGTTGAAATTGATATAAAATAATTACTTGTTGAGTAATTTGTCGTATCTCCGCTTCCACAAACCAATACCAGATGAATCGATGAGGAATTTTGCAAAACAAGAACCGGTTGAAGAACTCATAAAAAATAAAATTTTCTACTATCGTTTAAATTGAATATTTAAAATAGAATGTTCGAAGTAAATGGAGATTGAAATATGAGTAAACGAGTGACACGCTTGCGAAACGAAAAAAGAAAAACTTAAAAATTAAACATGGTCGAACGTCCACAATCACGTCGTAAGAAACGAGAAGTTTCATTGGGTGTACATACAGAGCACAAAGAGGTAGTCTTTATATTTCATACGTACATAAGATAAGGAGGTATTTCTCCATATACACACACATATAGGTAATGTCATAATCCACACAAATCGAGGCACCTATATACCTTAAAGATGCATGTGAATTTATTTTTTCAAAGGGAAATTCGAAAGTGGAAGACCACTTTCTTATTTTCCACCGTGGGGAAATCCCTTCATGGAGGCTCATAAAAGGAGATAAGAGAAAATTTTAGGAGAATGTGTCAAGGTTGGATGGAAATTATATAACTCGTATTGAGAAAGCTCTCAACCACAATGAGAAAAAAATTGTAGAAGAGAGGAGAGAATTTCTCAAGAACAACTTCAGAAGCATTAAATACCTATGACGATTAGAAGTTTAATCTGGCGTAAACAAAATGATGGTATGTAAACCCCCTAATAACCTACACTTTTTCCTTCATGAGTAGTATTTGTTTTTCTATTTGGAAAGCATTCACTAAAGAGCCGAGTCACAAAATAAGACCCTATGCATTCGTTAATGAATTCCTTGAAAATAATAATTATATTAACCAACATTTTATGTGAGATATATATGAATAATTATATCCTAGACAATGACTACCGCCCAACTCGTGGCATTTGTAGGAGATATCCAATTAAGAAGTCTTTTATGTATTTTTTGATCAATCAAGTCACTGTAAGAATGCCCTTGACACATTTGAGGAAAAATCAAGGAAATATCTCCATCGATGGTTAGGATGGATACTTTAAATATGGGTCCATATCTACCAAACATTATCATTTTCTCTCGAAGTTAGAAGATTGAAAGAACCAAATTTTACCACAAAACGATGGTGTCTCGACCTCCATGCACGTAATATATATGTGCTTTTAGGGAAGAAGGCAAGGACACATGGTTGCCATGCTGATAATTTCTGTTGTACCATGAGTAGTATGGGCATGTGAACCTTTGGGGCACCCAAAATTTTAAGGGAATCAAGAGAATCCCATGATATAATTATTGTGTGCAACACCGTGAGTTGGTTGCTGGTTGGGGTTAACGTTGTTTCCTATTATATGGTTAGATTCTCGATCAAGATGTCCTAACTATATTGTCGATGAAGATTTGTGGAAGGATGTCATTCAAGAAATGGGCAAAAAGAGCTACTCGGGACCTGATATGGCGAAACAGATTCCCACTCACTCATATGATAGTCACAACAGGTCTAACCTTGATCTATGCCGAAGTATTTTGAACGAGGACTTGCAAACTAAGCAACTCGGGGGGAGACTTTGGCCTATGAAATTACCCATTTTACCTCTTTACACCCATCCCTTTCCGTCTATCAGATAGCTCTTATGATGTCAATTTACTCAGGGCATCGACAAGTATATCATATCGCAATATCTTTCTTGAATTTTTAATTAATGAAGTGGTAGTCATAGGGGTATGATACTTAGACGATTTGTTGTCAAGAATTCTTTCAAAATTACTCAATAACACATACCATACATCGTTCGTGGAACAGGCCCATCGTTATGCTTAAATGGGGATTGGTGGCACTATTCGAGGACTGGACCATAAAATGATCAATTTCCCAAATAGTCATGGAAGGTCCAACATTGTTGGTATCTTTTCATTTTGTTTTTATATTTGAATAAATTTTGATATGTTTTTAAACAAAACATATCACCATCATTTTAGGGTTTGTTAAGTAATGTTATTCATGTAATTATGGTTTTTTATAAGTGTGGAACAACCGATATAACTTCCTTGATGATATTCCTTTCATATGTAACAACAATACCTTAGTTTGTAATTCCATTTATGAATTAATGAGATTATGAGCATACCAAGTAACATGTTGTAAGACAAAGTAAACCTAGTCCAACCAAAGAAAAATATGCCGCAAACAAGAATAACACCTCAAGAAAGCAAAGGAAAAGAAAATCTTCCACCAAAAATAAATCATTTCCATGGCTATTGTTATGCATACAATAATTGACATAAAAATTGTTGATTGTAAAATGTATTCAAGAAGAGGAACAAAATATTATACATCAACTCAGCCAATCTGGTAAAATAAGATGTTATGGGGTATGCCCAAGCGTGGTCACAAGAAAAAGACTGTAAACTACCATATATTTTAAAGAACTCCATACAACATGATGAAATCCAATCCAATCAAACAAAACTATGAATCTGAAAGGAGTGCGTACGTTGGCGATGAACCCCAATAGAGTATGGAAATAAAAGACAAAGGGGAGCCTATCATCTCAATAACATAATAAATCCTCCATAGTCTCGGGGGAGCCACTTTCTAGGAATAAAAGAAAAAATACATCCAAAGGACAAATATGAAGCACACTCGTGGGGAGAGAAGTTCATACATAGTCCCCCAAAATTAGTCTAAGAAGAGCCCTTGGAATAAGGACAAACATAAGATCAAGAATGCACAGACAATATTCTCTAACAAAGAACTATAGAGGAAGAAGATTATCTTCAGCCGACATATCGATGAAAGAAGAGAAGGCAACAAGTAACCATGGTAGTAGAGAGAACATCGCCCATGAACTCAGAGAACTAATAGTGAATCACATTAAAAAGGATGAGTAAGAGGAGTGCCTATCATCATTATGTAATTACACTTATTCATCTATGAAAAGTCCCCTTGGAGGAGGCAGTTTAAGTAAGTGATAAATATCTGAGTGATCTGCCCATGAAGATTCGAAGTAAAACAAAATCGAATATGCCTTCCCAAAGATCTTTATTAGAATAGTTGAATTGATTATGCTAAAGAATGATTCTAGAATAGTTCTAGAAAGATACATGCAATGGCTTTCCTTCTTAATTCGAATGATGTATTACCAAAATTGGTTAATAATGATAAGATTAGCTTGAGGATAATTAGATGGCTTCTGGTGTGAAATGGGGTGAAAGTCTACTGAAGATAATTTCACACATGATGTCTCAATTATGGGTTAATGTGAAAGCTAAAGTGAAATCTTTGCCACTTATCAAAGAAGCATCAATTGGTATTTAGGTACACTGAAGATGACTATCAACAAAAATAATAAATGTTATCATGAGTAGAACATGGTACAAAGTCCCCTTAATCAAGGGATTATGGAAAAAGTACATCAAGGTAGTATTCCGCTGTTATCCGGATTCCCCGTATTCAAGATGAAAAAGGTCAAGATATAAAAGAGCTAATGGATCAAATATTTTGTTTACACTTGAAGCATTATATTGAACTTTGAAACAATATCTTTTTCTCTATAATGACAGCATGCCCTTTTCCCGTTTACATATATGAATTCAAGGCCTCTTTTCTTAAGATCTTTCATAAACCTGTGAGAAGGTACCCATTCATCACAAGCATACTTCAAATAAATGAATTGCTAGTAATCCACCTTTAAAGAGAGATTGATTATTGACATACATACCACATTATGTCATGCACAACCGCATGGTTGATAAGTGAAACTGACCAATATATTGAAGGGTTTATTTTGGAAATACATTGCAAGAAGGAAAGTCATTTGGCCTCTAATATTGAAAGATGTTGCCTATTCTTATAATAAGTTGTAAGCCTGTTTGATTCATTTAAAACATAATGTTAAAGAACGACCTTCAGCCTTTTAAGTGTAATATCCTCACAAGCAATTAGGACATATTACAAACAACAGCAAGATGTATGAATCACAATGGCAAATATATATTAATTATTATCATAATTTAATGTGTGGTACTGCAGATGAGTATTGAAAAAGAGGACATACTCCATCTACAATCTTCCTCAATGTAAATATATTGCCTGTCACATCAAAATGTAGACAAGAGTATATTTGAAGCCTTTTCGTATTTTAAAGCTTTTCGATCCAATCATACATCTTCGATTAGATAAATGCGACAATATGTTCAGTGAATTGTCATTATAGTCACTTTTAGCTCTATACAAGTGAAAGAAGTCTATGCGTTTGAATTGTATCAATCTATAAAAGGTTCAAGTTCAATAATCCTCAAAGTGTTCTCTCAACAACCTTGTGTAAAACCGATCAAGTACAGGTACAAATTCGGAAGAAGGTGGTCTAAAGACAACCAGAGAGAGGAAAGGCAAAGATAGAATCTACACCGAGAATCGTGCAAACTTTGCCAATATGTCAAAAGGTGCAGAAAAGTAGGTAATAAGAAAGGGTCTTCTAAAAGAAGTGAAAGGCAGGAAGACTGGAGGAAGTGCATTGGATTATCGGCAGGTAAGCTGCCATCAATGGCAAAGGGGAGATCGTTGAAAATGTTGTCATTGATGGCAAAGGAGACGACAAAGGAGGAGCACCCGAAACACTCGCCCAAGGAGCAAAGAGGAAGCAAAAGAGAGGTAGCTGAGGCAAGATAGAAGGAACAAAGGCAAAGAGGGAGGAGATGAGGTGGTGTCAGAGAGAAGTGAGAAAGTAGAAGGGGTCATTTAATAGCAAGAATCGGGAGAGATAGAGAAGAAGATTGGACGGGCCTCGAAGGAGCTTAATAGCGGGTTTAACACAATTTGGCAGGGGTGATGAATTTATCGATCAATTATTAATTAATTGAGTTTTATGGCATAGAATTTGATCGAAGACTATAAACCTGGTAAGACTTAATATGTGTGAAAGGAAGGTCGATCGAAAGGACAACGTTCCACGAAGAGCCGAAAAAGTTTGAATCAAATTGCTGAAATATAATGTGCGTTTGAATTGCCTTCGCAGAGTGTAAGGGCGAGAATAACATGAGATTGATGAATTCTGGTAAGAGCTATGAGGTTTGGGGATAGCTCCTTGAGATATCATTGTAGATATCGATGTGATAACGACGAATGGTCTCAATGGGCGATCGAATGGTGGAGTGATAAGGTGAGCCAAGAATAAAACAAAATGCAAAGCTACCCTCCCGAATGGTGTGGACCGTAAGTAATTCAAGAGTAGAGTCGTGAATTGGAGTGGTTTAGTGCATGTATCATAGGCAAAGTTAATTACAATAAAACGTTTAAGCGTTGAATGTAACTCGAGCCAAAAGGGGAGCGGAACCCATGAAGCAACAAAGTGAAGGCCAAAGTTAAAATAACTCGAGCCCGAGAGGTTATATAAATGTATATATATATACATTAATGTTGCGTTTATTCTGTTAAAGACTTAATACTATGTTGATCAAGACATGTGTGTGTAGGGTGGGACCCCACTCATACATCAAATTTCGAGAATTGTTACTCAAGCTAGAGGATACATAAACATCAATTTGAGAATCATTACCCTGTACGAGAGGATACAATAAAGGTGGGAAGCATAAGCTTATATATATGCAAGGTATTACATATATTATGCCTTACATACAAAGGTCCAAAGTATATATATATAAATTTATATGGAGCGCCGATGGACAAGTAACTAAAGGTATACCACACATAACATATGTTTCATAATATTGAGCCCAAGATCAAAAAGAACCAAAGGTGCAAAAAGCCTTATATGATAGGACCTCTTTCCAATCACATCGAAAATCGACACGTAATGGTGTTACCAACGGTTGCAATTTCGATTTGAGTTTCTAACCCAATGGAAGCTTAGTAAACCACGATTGATATATACGTGAGTTTCGGTAAAACAAGCAGCAATCGTACCATAGTGCGTGGCAAATTAAGCATGACAATAGAAGTTGCGATCGCGATCAAGTTCTAGGACTCTATGGTTTAAATAACGATTCATATATGTTTGAGTTCGGAGATTTGATAAATAAGGACCCTACCTAACGCATCGAGTATCAGAGCATAAGAATATTGAGCACACAAATGGAAAATTACGATTACGATTGGAGTTCCTGGACTCCATTGGGCGTATAAACCGTGACTTTATAGGTTTGTGTTTTGGTCTAATCGTACTGCACATTTAAATAAAATGGTCAATCGCATCGGAGTAAAAACAGACATCGTAACATACTATCGAGAGTTGCGTATTGCGATTAACGTACCGTAACTATCATAATCGTAAGAACTCGAAAAGTTGATCATCGTATCGATACGTAGAAATGTATTAATTGATCAGCACGTTAAAAGAGTATCGACAAACCGAAAGTTCCAATGACTTAGTGATTGGATGAGAGCCGTTAGATTCACTAAGGGATATGAAGCAGGTGGAATGATTAGGCGGCTATGGTGGGCCTTTGCTAATCGCATCGATGAAATTAATAGACAAATCACAAAAGTGTGTGAATTTTAAATTGCGATTGAAATAATGACGGTATAGGCGTAACAGGGTCCATCCAAAAGATAAGACTAAAAATAGGTTTGTCAAATTCAGGTAATCCAAAGTTTAAGAAAGAAAGCACACCGAAAATACATATATATATACAAAAATGATACATACATTTCTAATATGTAAATGGGTAATACATTACCTTGATCGAAACAAGTTTAAGCAGGTAGGCAATAAAATATTCTAAGTATTAAAACATTTTATTATTTGTGTTGGGGAATGAATCAGTGATTCTTGCTGTACGGTGATTCCCCAGCGAGAAAAAAGCAATAGCAATTAAAAAAAATGGAACACGGTCAAAAAAGAAAAGACAAATGCGTATGAAGAGTTGAATAGGTAAGCGAAAATTTTAAACACTGTTGAATATGAACATTTGAATTTTGAATTGTTTATGATACATTTAACCATCTCAGGAAGAACAATATCATGCAACAATGTTAAAGGTACCTACGATTCATGTTTACGAATAGGTGGATAAAATAGATGAGAAGGTAGAAGGAAAGAACATGGCTGTCCATTTCGAATTCCCCGATGGGTCTAAATATAGCCATGAAGCTAGTTGTATAAAATAGGGTAATATCGAAGGAGAAGGTTAGAAAAGGGAAAATAGGTGAGAAGAAGAAATTAATAGTGAAAATTGAAGAGAAGTTGAAAGAAAATAATAAAGATGCAAGAGGTTGAAAGTGAGTATAGAATGTGGAGTATGGGTAAATGGAGGAAATATAAGAAGAAGGACTAGAGCAGGATGTCCTTAAAATTTAGAATGAAAGAGAATACATGAGGGCGGAGTAGAAGGAGGGCCAGGAAAGAAGGAAGGTGATATGAGCCAGACACGGGGGATACGAGAAATGATGTAAGGACGGATATGAGGCTGTTGAACAACGAGAGGAGAAGGTACGGAGGCAGGCTGATGTCAAGGTAAATCGGCCAGGCACCTATTTTGAAAGGTAAAGGCCCAAAGCTTCTGTCGATTTGTGGCCAGTAGATGTCGATTTGTAACTAGCCGGGGTAGGAACCTCTGTGGGTTGGTGCCTGTGACAGATAAATTGGTGTTTCGCTCAAGTTGTGGCTTGATAAAATTTAGGTTGTGGTGACCCAGGGTTCTGCAACCTCCTGTGGGTTGGTGCACTGCACGGAAAGGAAATTGATGGGGTGGAGGAGCTTGTGTGTAAGTTGTAGCTTACGGTTATGGGGATTTGGAGGCCTCCTATAGGTTGGGTACCTAATCGGTCGGGAGTTCGAGCTTGCTTTATCATCGTGTGGACCTTCATACATAGCTTTCCGCCTGTTTCGTTGTCTGTGTACATGATTTTTATGTTATTATGGTTTATATATTTCTAATACTTGCTCTCTATGGTCTAAAATGCTTTATATGTTCGCCAACCTGCGTGTTCTCGAATTATACTCACATAACTAGGAATGAACATGAAATGAAAATTAAACAATACAGCAATGAAAAAGTTTAAAAAGTCCATGAATGTATTAAGGCGGTTCACCCCCCGGTGCGGAACGCCGGGATTGCTTGACTTAATGTGAAGACTTGTTCTGTTGTGGCTAAACGGTGGTCGTGGTATTGGTCGAAATTCAGCTTTATTGAGCGAGTCATGGACTTCTCAAACGATTAGTTATTGTAATAAATAAGAGATTGTCTTATTTTAGATGAGATGAATTTGTTTGTGTAGATGTATTTGAAAAGCTAAAATAAATGAATTTATGACATTTGATCTATAAAAAAAAATAGGGGTATTTATTCAGAATATTTTGAAAATATTAAAATTCGTAACGAGAAGCTAAGAATATTACGTGCAGAATTCTGGGAATTTGAAAAAGAGCTTGGTGGGCAACTAGAAAATACACGTGTTAAAAATTCTGTTTTGTTTAGCCAATTATTCTTGTGTAATTAAGCAAAAGGCGAGACTTTGTTCATGAATAAAAACCAATAATTTATGTTAATGCGGAAGAGTTCGTGAGGATTGATACGTTACTTCCTTTCTGTATATTAATTGATTATAGTGGGCTGTGGTCTCTCTGCTACACATGTGTTTTTGTATTAAATTGTAGAACTCCCATGTTTAATGTAATTACGGCGTTGTCGACATTTTGAATTGAAGAAGTTTTAACACAAAGAAAAGGCATAAAAAGATTTTGCAGGCATTTGAACAAATTGATTAATATGTATAATGGTTTTGAAATTTGTGGTCCCAGAATAATTTGTCGCATCGGAGGCGGAGGGGGGTGATCCATATCACGGCCTTATAGCGATGGATACCAGGACGAGAAATATTAATAAATGAGTTAATGTGATATGGGATCCGAAATTTTGTCACAACACCACAAGAAAACGGTGTTCAACCACATTGTTATGTGAAAGTCGTTCCGATTGATATCGCATCGGAACAACCATTAAATAATAACATATGTGATAGCACGATTGTTGATGGCGATGGCGAATCGGAATTCTAATCCTTTTGTGCGATGGTCTGTGAGAGGTAGGGTTTGAATTTAAGAAAACGAATGATCGATATAGCAATAAAACCAAGTGTTAAATGGCGTTAGATGGAGGGAAGCATGAAGGTTTTATGTGGGCGACAGGGTACGATAGAATATGGACGTGGTAAGTTAAAAGGGAACCCTACGTTATTGAGTGAGCAGGTTATAATGGTTGTGCAATCACAATTTAATTAAGGTTAAAATATGATTTCAATGTATGTTGAATCATGAGTTTTAAAGACTTGTGGTTAATTTCTATTATTGTCATCATGATAGAAATAAAGAATCAGCGTGTTTATTATATTTGTGGAACCATATTTGGTTTTGTGTTGAAGGCAGGAATAAGTTAAAATGTGTCTCGTGAGTCCGGATATTACGATGTTAACACATATATTCATATGTTTATTTGGTAAGTGTTATTAAATTGATTTATTCCAATCTCATATATGAGTTCCTTATTTATAAAGTGAGATGCTTTTTAACCATTAAAGCAAAGGAAGACTTTCGTCCATAGGACTATTTCTATTAAGGAAATTATGAGTCGAGTTTTAGTTATGACTCATATCAGGTGCATGTAGGATTAAAATAAATACGTATCATTATTGGAAAATGGTTGAGTTGCTAGATCGAAGTATGTGTGTGTTAAGGTGAAGAATCTCCTTTGAAGATTTATTTTATAAACACAACGATAGTGTATGTAAGTACCCGACGATCGAAGTTTCAGCCGGCCCAGGTTTGAGATCTATTCATTTGCCGCCAGGTTTGGAGGGTTGGGTTTGGCCAGGTTATGCTCGCCATCATTTTGTCCAGAGCTTGGCTGCGGCAAATTAATGTTTGTTTTTGAATACAAAGTGAGAAGGTTAAACGTGAGCGAAGTGTGTTTGTTGAGTGTGTGATGAATACTAAAAAAAGAAAGGTCATATTCTAAATACGGATACGACGTTACTGGTGCACGAACAAGATTGCCGAAAATGAATAGAAAAATTGTACGAGTATTTTGTTTGTTTAATTTTGATTGAAGTTTAATGACAAAGGAATAGATTGAGAAAATTGATAGTTTAACGACAATGAAGTATCTCGACAAAGAATCGAACCTTAAAGGATAGTAATAGAAAAGCTGACAGTTTGTGAGTGGAAGAAACTCAACAAGAAGGAATTGTTGCTAATGGCTAAAGCTTTGCCCAGGATAAAGCCGGAAGATTGAAGAAAAGGATCGATTTTAAAATTTGATTAAATGGTTAAAATATCGAAAATTGTGCTGGGCTTTAAACATTTTGCGAAGCAGTTTGCAAAAATAGTGAGATTCTGAAGGTAATTGAAGGTATGCAGTTTTTTCTAATGATTAGCAGATATGAAATGAATGAAATTTTATAGTGAGATTACAGTAATTAAACTTTAAGAGGGGTGTTTGTAAGTTTTGGAAGTAACAGAGTTTGAAGACACAACTGAAAGCTAGTGGCAAGGACAGTCCATTCAAAAGTGCAGGTGAATGGAAGGACAAGATCAGACCGAGATCTTGAAGGTAAGATGATATGGTTTTATTTGGATTTGAAGATTAGAAGATTGTAGTCTTTGCATTGAAGCAGAAGTGTTATTGCAACTCCCAAAAGGCAATTCCATAGAAGATGAGGTTAGAATTGCTAACAGATAAAGGAAGCTAGTGAAAGTTTCTAAGTGAAAATATAGATGTGGCAGAACCTTGAGGAATTCCAATAGAGATTGGATAAGGAGGACAATTGTGTTATTATAAGATACAGATGAGTTGAAGCCTAGAAAGAGCAACGAGAAGTGCTCAAAGGAGGTTCCAGAGATAGAGAACCAATTGCTTGCCACAAGACTGAGTAAGGAGAGCTTGGTGAGGTAAGTGGCGGCAGGATAGGACTTGTTGTTGAAGAGGCTTTAGTCCAACTCATAGTAAAGTGAGTAAGGAATTCATAGAGATGGAGAGGATGATGACTAGTGACAGTCGTAACAGAGGTTCTGAAATAGACCACAGCAGAGGACAAAAGGAGAAGGATGCCAAGGAAAATGACATACAGAGACAGTTAAGCAAAGAGGAATATGAGTGGGAGAAGGCTGAGATAGTAGTTTAGCTTGAGGTGTTAATGGAGATGTTGCAAAGAAATGAAGTAGACCAGAAGCATGGTTATGTCATGAGAAAGAAGGTGAAGTGGTAGAGGCTACAAGAGAAGAGGAATCATCAGGTGAATATGCAGTTGATGAAGGAACTAAGGGGACTTGAACATGTTATAGATGCCAAACAGAGGATAGAGAAGCTCGAAAGAGTTGAGCTACAGCAAAAGGAAGATGTTGAAGAAGATGTTGAAGTTTCGATATGTGAACCAGAAAGTGGACCATTACTTTTTGAAAGTGATGAAGAGCTAGAGGAGTTGAATCATATGAATGATTCAAAGCAACCAAAAGACTTGATGACTGAAGCATCAAATAAGACTGTAGGTTCTTGTGATTTTAAAACTAATTATTTTTGTATGATTGCAGGTTTGGAAGAAGATAGATAGTCTTTTAAAACTGTCAAAGATGTGAAAGAATACCTTCCAGAAGATGAAATTTTTGAAGCAGAATATGATAAAGAGGCTGGGAAAGAATCAGTTCACTACAATGGAAAAATTCTGGAAGACATCATTGAAATAGATGATGAGAAGGGGAGACTAGTTGACAGTCTCAAGAGTTCTTTGAGTTTGGATCAGCATACTGATATGCTGACAGAAGAAGAGAAATCAATGCAACATACTGAAGTGTTGCTAAAGGGAAAAGAGGTACAGAGGCCTTATATTTTTTATTGTAATGATTTTCTTATAATTTAAGATGTTGTGGCAGATGCTGGAACATATTTGGCACAGGTGGATAGCCAAATGGAAGAAGAAGAGGAAGAAAATGTACTGAAGGATGTTAAGGAAGATTTAGCAGACGAAGAAGGACCATGTGATAATGAGACAATAACAAATGAGGAAATGGAAGATTATGTAAAATTTCCAAAGTTCAATCCAAGTAAAATCATTGAGTTATATAGAGAATCAGACTTTCAAAGGAGGAAGTTGGAAGAGCAGAGGATGAATGTCCAGGATAGATTGCTGAAGAAGGATGACAAATTAGTTGTCATAAATAATAATCAAGAAGAAGTTGACAGATGCAGAAAACAGGGGCAAGAAATTGTTCCAAAAGACAATGTAGCAGTAGCAGAAAAGGTGCAAAACAGTAGTAATGGTGGAAAGGAAGCGATCAAAACAAGTGAAGAACAAGCAAGAATGAGAGTTCAGCAATCAAGAGATGGAAACAATCAGCAGACATAGGATATACTGGATAGAGAAATTGAGTTGATAAGGAGGTTAATGATGAAAATGTCTCAGAGAAAGACAGTAGCAAGAAAGAAAAGGAGTGACAACAAGAGAAAGACAGTAGCAGACCTTGAGAGCAGGGCAAGTGGAGCATTACAGCATAAAATATGGAAACTTGGAGAACAACAACAGATAACAACAGCAATAGAGCAATTAACAAGCAAGGAAAGATTACAAAATAAAGTTTGGGATCTAGGAGGAAACAATTATCTAGACTTATGACCAGGTGGTCAAAAAAAAATTTCTTACATGGGGAGTCTGATGCAGGAGCATCGGGATTAGCTAGCAATGTGAAGACTTATTCACATGTTGTGGCTAAACAGGGTGAAATTCATTGACTGTCGGTTGAAATTCAGCTTTACTGAGAAGGTTGGATTTCTCAAATAGTTAGTTATTGTAATAAATAAGAGATTGTCTTATTTTAGATCAGAGATAAGATTTGTTTGTATAGATGTATTTGAAAAGCTACGAAATAGTAGATTTCTATTTGATCTATAAAAAAATAGGAAATTGCTGTTAGATATTTTAGGAAAATATCTCGAGTTAATGAAGAAAAAAAAGGAGTAAGAATGTTATAGAGGAGAATCTTGAGAGATTTAGAAAAGGGGGCTTGGAGTAGAGCGAAAGCTCAGAACTGCAGTGAGGATTGTGTTTTGTTTGATAGAGGTCTATTCTTGTGTAATTAAGCCAAAGGCCGAGACTTTGTTCATGAATAAAAACCAATATTTCATGCTGTAATGTGGAAGAGTTCGTGAGGATTGATGTGTTACTTCCCTTTGTAATTGATTATAGTGGCTGTGATCTGTGTGTTTTTATGTTAAATTGTAGAATTCAAATGTTTAATGTAATTCTGCCGCTGTCGACATTTTTGAATTGAAAGAAGTTTTAACACAAAGAAAAGGCATAAAAATATTTTGCACAACGTTTGAACATATTGATTAATATATATAATGGTTTTGAAATTTGTCGGGTCCGAATAATTTATCACATCGGAGTTGAGGGGAGTGATCCATATCGCGCCATATAGCGATGGATCTGGACGCGAAATATTAATAAATGGGTTAATGTGATATCAGATCTGGAATTTACCACGACACCACAAGAAAGCCTGTTGTTCAACCATTGTTATACAGCGAGTCCGATTGCCGATTGATATCGCATCGGAACAACCGTTAAATAACATATATGATAGCACAATGTTTATGGTGATAGCGAATCGGAATTCTAATCACTGTGCAGCGATGGTCTGAGGAGAGTGAGGTTCAAATTTAAGAAACGAATGGGAAGAGGAATATGTATTCGAATGGGAAGTCGATACAGCAATAAAACCAAGTGTTAAATGGCGTTAGATGGAGGGGAAGCATGAAGCTGTGTGCGACAAGTGCAATGAAATGGATGCGTGGTAAGTTAAAAGGGAACCCTACGTTATTATTGGTGAACCGATTGCATAATGGTTGCACAATCACAATTTAATTGAGGTTAAAATATGATTTCAATGTATGTTGAATCATGAGTTTTGAAGACTTGTGGCTAATTTCTATTATTGTCATCACGATATAAATAAAGAGATGGCGTGTTTATTATGTTGTGGAACCAGATTTGGTTTTGTATTGAGAGCAAGAATAAGTTAAAAGATATGTCTACGTGAGTCCAGATATTCGATTTGTTAACACATATATTCATATGTTGTTGACTGAGGTTATTAAATTGATTTATTCCAATCACATATATGGGTTCCTTATTTATAAAGTGAGATGCTTTTTAACCATTAAAGCAAAGGAAGACTTTCGTCCATGGGAATATTTCTATTAAGAAATTATGAGTCAGGTTTTGGTTATGACTCGTATCCATAGTGCATGAGATTAAAATAAGCTTCCGTATCATTATTGGAAAATGGTTGAGTTGCCAGATCAGAAATGTATTAAAAGGTGAAGAATCTCCTTTGGAGATTTATTTATAAGCTTCCGCAACGATAGTGTATGAAATTTCCAGCAATCTGAAGTTTTATTTGGGCAGTTTTGAGATGTATTCGTTTTTGCATGAGTTTGGAGAGATTCTGGGTTTGGCGGGTTATGCTCGCCATCACCCCCTCTCAGTTTAAGTAAGGGTTTAACATTATGTGCAAAATATTGGCTGCAAAATTTGTTGACATGTGTTTTACTTGAAATCTATATTTTTTTTTAATTTAAACCTGTTATTTTGTTGGATTATGTGCTTTGGTTGTGATATAACCAAATACATAAAGAATATATAAAGTATTTTAGGAGTGAAAATCATAGGTTAATGTATAAAATGCAAAGGTACCTACCTCCAACAATTTTTAGTACACAAGAACACGACCTCATACACCAAATTGAGATTGAAATGTTTGGACTTGTCCATGCATTGTGAATGTTGATGGTAGAGAGGAATTTGAAATCACAATTTTTTTTTTTTTAGGAAAATATCATGTTCTAATGGTTCTATTGTGGTGGGATACATGGTTTATTAATGCTTGGTGTACATTAATAAATTAGTTCCTAATTTAGTAACATATATGAAAGTTCCTTTGATTTTGGGTGTCCATTTAATCAATAAATTCAAAGGTGAGGCATTTTGGGGGAAATATAGAATTAGGAAACTGAAAGTTAATCAGATGCTAGGGAGATATAATTATTTTGATTATTAGTTTTCATCTACATCATACCTATTTAGTTTATATTCTTCGTTAAATTTTTAAACTTTACAAATGTCACTAATTAATGATGAATTTGTCCTTTTTCATATAAATGTTTGGGGCTCAGATTCACACCTTTTATACATTATAAAAAATCTCTCAATGGATAATGGTATGAATAGAACAACATATACAACGTTATGGTAGGTTATCATGACAATATGTATCAACGTTTGTTAAAAGGACTCTTCCTAGTCAAGTTTGATCCTTACGTAGACAGAAATGTATTTAACATATGGTTTAAAAGATAAAAAGGAAAGCATATTCCCGCATACTTTTAGTTAATTTCCACTATACTAATAAATGTGGTATATCGTTTCCTAAACTATTCAAATGTATAAATATGTTTATTAATTGGTAACATTTTTTATAAGTTGTAATATTGTAGTTGAAACTGTACTGTGTTATTTTGTCCAATATCTATGAATTTGACATCGATAATCTGGACGAAAATAAGAAACCTCTTATTGTGGGATATCTAGATAGTGTTTAAAGTCATTAATATTTCCTCTAAAGTGACAAGCATCCATGGCATCTCAAAATATATGTTATGGACATTTGGAAGATATACTTGAATGAATGTGACCATAAAAGAAAAAATATTAAGCATGATATTGTGTTTACCATGGTTAATACAAGGAAAGTTGAGTTGATAACAAAGGCATATGTTCTTCCATGCCAATGTGAAGAGGTATTTTTCTCAGAGATTGTAGCTAAAGTGGGTTGGTCATATATTTTAAGACATGATCTAGGAGAAAAGCCTATAAACTATAAAGAATCATAATAATATTATATTAAGGAAGAAGGTATTCAATATGGAGTAGTTAGATATGTTCAATAAAGAACTATAATTTATAGTCCTAGATATTAGATGAAAATGTTCTCAATGACATTACCAATAATGAAATTGTTGAAAATGAAACCGATCATGATGTTGTAATGTTCAATCCTTTCAACATCAATTCTAGCATGGACAATATATATGTGCAATTCGATGAAGAAAAATATCAAATGTATTGAATTATTTAAATGTAGGAGCTATGTGATTATATATTTTTTTATGATTTATGTTATTTAGATTATTTTCCTATATGGTATAATTATGTGAATTATTAACTTTCTTTTCATTGACCTTGATTCATCTCTCAACTGACCAGGCTATAATATCCTAAACCATATTTAGCATGTGCTCTAGTGGTTGGGATATTAGAGGGTTAAACACACTATATTGAAATGTAATTAAAAAAAAAATTATAAATAAAAGTGTACAAATAACTACGATGCCAAATCACCTAACCAGATAAACCCATTCACAAACCCAATGACCTCCGCACTGATTGACGATACCTGATAATAAGGAAAACTTGTGTAAAACAGTAGTAAATTAAAGTTTGTGTTGGACGAACCCCAGTTGTCATGTAATGATAGTGTAAAGAGGAGAAAAATGTGGATATCTTCATTGGATCAACCGCACCTATCAGCAAGGAAAGTGCATAGAGGAGTAGATCCATCCAGAGATACAATGACCCCACATCTACATCCAAGAAGGGATCAAATCAACAATATATTCAGTATGTTTGTAAGGATTTTTTTTGCATCCAATCTATATCATTTAGTAGCCATGATATTTTGTATTTACATTTTTATTCCACTCTTTATACCAAAGAGACAAAGAGACCAACTCAAATTATGAGACTAAGAGGCCAAATGAGTGTGATCTATTTCCAACCTTGGGTTCGAGGGAATGGCTTAGTAAAAGATAAATAACACCATTTCATAATTGTTACATAAGAAATGGGAGACAATTATTATAGTAGATCCTTATGTTTTAAACAGTTTTTTATTCTTTTCTTCGGGTAAAAGTTACACCATATCAATCTCCAAGACCTTACCTGAGGTTAGAATTCCAAAGGTTTAAATTCGTAAATAGAATAAGGAGGTGTTGAGGATAATTGGTGAGACTACATTAAATTTCATTAATTTTTCTAATAATAAGTTTAATTATGCTTTAAAATGTTATGGCTATATTATGGTTTATAACCAATGGGAGTCAACATAGTAAACACATTTTAGCCTAGTTAACCAACAAAGTCTAGGTTAGCCTACTTTACTATCATTCACTAGTTAACCATGGTTGGCCATAGTTAAATTAGTAAACCTAGTAGACATAGTTGAACCTATTAAACCTAAGTTAACCTAGTAAACCTAATTCAAGTGAGTCAACATAGTAAACCTAGGCCAACCTAGTAAACATAATAAACGTAAAAAATATAGAAAACATAGAAAACTAAGGTCAACCTAGTAAACTTATGACAACCTTGTAAACCTAGGTCAACCTAGCAAACCTTGATCAACATAGTAAGTGTAGCAAACCTAAATGACGTAGCTGGTAAGTATGTTCTTGACATATAGCCTCTCCAGTATTCTTTTCATTTGCCTCTTGTTCAAATCCATAATGCTCATATTTTATGTTCCACAACTAATCACTGGAACTATACATAGTCTATAATGTTATCTCATCACGCCATAAGGTCAAAACCTCAACCCTTCTGCTTTTCAACTCCTTCATGCACAAATTCCACCCAGGGTGCTCAGCCCTTATCTCCTTATCACTTGTTAAAATAGGAAAGAATTTAGCCCTAAAACATTCCATATCACTTCTTACGTCATCCTTGTGATTTTTGGTCCAAATTAGCTTTAAGGTACTAGATTTGAGCCTGCTTGCTTTTCTTATTTGAGAAAATCTTAGACGTTCCAACCTTCTGCACAATAACCTATTTTCCTCTGCTTTTCCTAGGTAATTTTTTTCTTGGACACCTTTCAATATATAAAGATTACTCGGGGTTCTTGTTTCTTTTATTATGGTCTTTCATGTGTCAATTTCATGAAACATGCATTATTTTTGTTGGAAGAAAACCTCATTTCCTTGGTCACACATTTGGCTAAAACTCAACAAGTTATGCTTTAATCCATCAGCATACATAACATTACCAAATTTAACCTTTTATTTTAGAAAAAAAAAATCATTTACCGTTAATGAGAGTAGTGGAGTCATTTCCAAAAGTGACATTCTTTTCTTTCTCTATTGAATTATATGAAATGAGTTTATATTTATCACCTTTCATGTGTTTTGAATGTCCACTATAAATGTATCATTGATTTTATTGTCCTTTTGAAATGATGTTATGCCACAAATTTCATATTGTAAGTCCTTCTTTTTCCATGCCTCATAATTTTTTGATATTTTCTCCTTTTGAGATGTTGGCTATAATTTTCCCCTACAATCAGATTCCCCATGTCGAAATTTATTGCAAAAGGAGCATTCAATTTAATCTTTAAGAGGATAGAAATTGTTAAAGGTATTCTTCTTAATTCGCGCCTCATTCCTATATTTTAATTCTTCTGTAGTCATGATGGTTTTTTATGAAACACATTGAGAAGCTTTGTGACCAAAATTATGACATGAGAAACATTGTCCATTAAAGAAGAAATTTATGTGATCATAGAACCTTCTAGTATTTTTTACCTTTATATTGATTCTTTTGTTACCATTCATCCTTGAATTAGAGTGAACATTATTTACCTTTGAAGTGTCATTATTCTTCTGTTGAATATTGAAACTTTGCTAACTGGCTTTTGTTGCAATTAGAAAAATTCTGGTTGTTGTTGAGGTTTTTTCTTTCTGCAATGTTTTACAAATTTATCCAAGACCTATTTTCATAAGAGGATAGCGTTAAAAATTGAAAATTTCATCTAAGGTTTCATATCCTTTAGCAAATCGATGGTTTAAATTTTTTATTTTTTCAAGTTCCTTTCTTAAACTTACTATTTCACATTCTAACTTCTCATTATGCTTCTCCTTTTCTATGAGTGAATTCTTTAGAGTATTTATGGCTACCTTGTTTTCTTCCAAACATGTTTTAAGTTGAGTAATTTCTTCAAAGAAACCTTTTTCTTCTAAAGCATCCAAAAATTTGTCAGTAGACTCACTAGTACTTAATTCAAATGCCATTAGAAGTTTAAGATCTTGATCAGATTATCCTTACTCACTATTTGACAAGACATCACTATATTCATGAGTATAATAATGTTTCCCATTGTCAAATTGCTTCCTATTTAATTTTTGAAATCCTTTTCCTTGTCATGGTTACCTTTATAAGGACATTTAGGAGCAGAATTAACAACTCTATCACAAGAAAAACATTTGAAAGGAAGCTTACCTCTAAACCTTCTGGTACCAAGTTGAAGTTTCATTACAAAATTTACGTCATATTCTTCTGATACATACCATGTTTCCCTGTGGTCTTCCTTTTTGTTTCCTTTTGGAGTAGCTTTAAATGTGTCTTCTCTGGCTTTTGAAGGACCCCCTTTTCTCATTTCAAAAGCAGTCATGATCCCCTGAATTTCAACAACAGTAAGAGTCTGCAGATCTTACTTCTCTTCAATGGAACACACTTTTAAATCGAATTTAGGAGTTAGAGATCTTAAGGTTTTCTCTTTTAAAGTTGTGTCTTTTATGTCTTTCCCCATATTTCTCATACAATTTACAATCTCATCTAGACGTAGAAGGAAACTTGCAATACTTTCATCATGATGAATTCTGAGAGTTTGGAGTTTAACACCTTTTCCCATGTTATCACCTTCATATCTTAGGATTATTTTGTCCCATATTTCCTTTGATGCATTCAACTCCATAACTTCGAAAAATTATGATTCGGTTAGGCTTCCCAATAGTGCAATAGAAACTTTTGAATTGGTTTCATATCTCTTCTTTTCTTTTGCATTTGTGGTAACTACGGTTGGCTATTGGTAACCTCCTTCAAAAATTGACCTAACATTTTCTCCAAGAGACTGAAGATAAGATCTTGTTCTTGTATTGTAGAATATTAAATTATTTATGTTGAAAAGTGGTGGCATGATAGATGATGTTCTGTCTTTATTGCTAATCTTCGTAGATCTTTCTTCAAGAAATCAAACTTCTTCAGAAGGATCTGCTTTGAAACCAATTGTCAGGAAAAAAACTAAGAGGGAGGGGCGGGGGGGATTTAATGTCTTGATATATATTGTAACATTATTTTAAAAAATCCCATCTTCTTTGGGTTTTTGAAAATAATGGCTACAATATATCTCAAGGCCTTAAAGCTTTTCGAAAATCCTATAAACGGTTAAGTGGAAAGTCTACTCGGATGGATCTTATCTCCAAGGTGCATCTCCCATTTATCCAAGGGACCATGGAAAAAATTGCCCATTTACTTAGAAGGAATAATGTCTCCACTTCATTCAAATCTCTATGTACTATTAGAAACTCTCATGGCTTTGTAAAGGAACCTACGACCCCAAGGACATGAAACGAGTTTACTTGGTTTCTTGTTGTTTTGGTACTCCCTATATTGTAGAAACAGGTAGATCCATTTGACAGAGAATACATGAGCATGTTGTGGGCATTAGACACAAACGGTCTCGCATTGAAGCTCTTGTCACCATGTATGCATTAAGGACTCCAAAATCATTGCTAAAGTTGATCACTTTCACCATAGGAAGTTGAGGGAGGAAATTGACATTGAAAGGCATGCTGAGAATATCAACAGAGATGGTGGTTGGAAATCAAGTAAGAGTTGGATTGCGGTTCTCTCCAGGTAATCTCGCCCCCCCCCCATGTGATGAGTCTCTTGGTGAGTCTAGTCATTCTCCTCACTTGGATTTTATTTCTCCATTGCTTCTTTATTATTATTATTTTCTTTAATTTTTTTATAGTTGTTATTATATATAATAAAACAATAACTAATAATAACTACAAATATTCTCACCCACATTTTTAAAATAATTTTCTCTTATTATTAAATACAATTTTATTTATTAATAATTTTTTATTTTTAAAATTTGTATCTATTAATAAATTAATTTTAAATATTTTTAAAAATATTTTAATATTTTTCCTCATAACTAATTAGCTAATTTAATTCTGCCTAATCTTGAAAGGCGTGTTCTCAACGACTAGTTCTCAATGGATATTTCTAGGTAATTATGCATCCACACTATTTATTCATTAAGATCGATTAGCTTCTCCAGCTTGTCCTGAGCATGAACCATATTAGATGGTTGGAAACGTCGACCAAATCCTAATGATCTGATTAATCTGAAATACATTCATCTAAAATAATAATTTTATTGATAATTTAAAAGTTATATATATATATATAGTAAACATAATTTAATATAATTTTAAACTAATATAATATTAAAAACTAATATAAAAATTTAAAAATAATAAGAACTTAATAAACTTAATATTACACTTGTTTACATCTTATTTATATCCTTCTTTTATACAACTATTTATGGTGGGCTTGTGTTGTGCAAAGAATGCAATTTTTTTTTAATCTTTTAATATATTTGTTAAATTTCATGTTCCAATTTAAAACCAAAAAAAATTACTCATTATGTCAATTATTTAAAAGAAAAAAGAAATTACATTTTAAAAATGACATTTTTTTTCATTTTTCAAAATATTAAATTTAATATTTATTTTTTCAAAATGAATTGAAAATCAAAACTTTTTTACAAAAGTAAAAAACAATATAATCTTCTACCAAACTGTAAAAACAATACAACTTGCCTTCGGTCATCCATATAATAAATACTAGCAACTGCCTGTAAATATGCAAAGATACGCCGAAGGAATTGAACATGACTATGATGTTACTGCAAAAATGTTGCAGCAAAGGAAAGGTAAAAACATAAAGGATGAAGGATGGAGGGGAGAAAATGTGTTCAGGCTTGCAATAGTCTCACATTTATATTGATGCATGTCTGAGAGACGTTGCTTGAACCACCTCAGTAAATATTTTTTTTGACGAGAAACATTACCATAGGTCCTCATGGGAAATGGCACACAAAAAATTTGATTGTAGACATGAAATGACTAATGTTAGTCTGTTTTGATAATGAGATTAAATAATGAGCACATTTCATTGGATTGACCTTATATTCTACGATCAAAATAAAGAAGGGAATTTTTTTTATAATTTTAGCTATATCCTTTTAAAAATTTTAAATTAATATGGAGCTATTAATTCCATTTTTGAGTTTAAATTAATTTTTTTCTACCAAATATTTGTTGGAATTATAAATTTATTTGGTGTAGTTTACACAATCCAAGTCTCCAAGGAAACTTTTAAGGCATTGCATCTATTTATGCATTAAAAAATAAATTTTTAGAAATCAAAAGTTACACATGCTATATGCATCTATAAAACCAATATAGATTTTTTCTTAAGAGGATTAAATATCTTGAGGTGCATGCTTTTTTTCATGTTCTCCACTCTAAAAGAGGTCTCATAAGGTAGGTATTTATATCTCATTTTTGCATGCTTTTATTTCTATCTCATTTTTCCAGAAGTAATTATGGTTTCTTTTGCACAACTCGATCCCAGAATAACCAGTGACCATGGAATTTAATCATATTTAAGAAGTAGTTATATCAAGGAAGACCATTCCTAAAACAAAATACCCAGTAAACTCTTTTGTTGAACATGACTTAAGGTGGGACTTTATCATGATTAGTTAAAGCAATTTTGTGTGCCAGTTAACTTAATAATCCAAAAGTCGAAATTTATATATGAAATTTACTAAAAAAATAGATATTTTACGTTATATAAAAAAAATTGTTAGGTTATGATCTAGTTATAAATTGGTTGAAAAAAAATAAAAATTAATCCCATTTAATTTTTCAATTAAATATATTATATCATTCTACCTAGAAATATATCTTAAACCTAAAGAAAATCTTTAAAATACATAACTTGATGTAAATATTATCATATTTATTAATATGCTAGCATCAAGAATAGTGTAAAATGCCATGGCGGAAATGACTTGTTTAAATCAAATTTAATTTAAGGTGTTTTTCCCCACGACATCATAGGTATCATGGATTTTGAACATAAACATCCATAACCACATCATAAAAATAAATATATCTAGTTTTTATTTGTGGTATATAAATAAATATCTAATCGCACATTACACATATCAAAATCAACCTATGTAAAACCCTTATACCTTTCCTAATTCTAAGATGAAGATAAATCATTATATTTTAATAAAATAAGAACTCTTTTCTTGTAAAAGTTCCGATGAATTCAATAATCTCTTGCATGATTCTGCTTATTTATTTATTTTCAATGTCATATTATAGTGATGCATATTTATTTCTAACAGAAAAATATTGTCTCGAGGATCAATGGAATCAACGTTATTGTGGTTAAGTAGTATGGCTTGTTAGCACTTTGTAATTCCTCCAAGCTAAGGAGAGGAACCCTAGGTAACCACAAACAACATTAAAACTGTAATTAACCCCTTCCAGCTTTAGAGGGGGCTCTCTCTATATCGATCTTAATTCACTTAGGTGACTAATTGTCTTATGTTTTCGGCTAGGTGTTAAGATCATAGAGGAATATGATTTAATAGTTTGATGGTAGGGAAGAGGGAAAATCAATCTGGAATGGAATCATATTAAGCTAATGATTTTCAATGATATTTTTGGCCAATGAAATTACTAATTTTTACTTATTTACACCTATCCCTTTCCATTTTTTTTATAGCTCTTATGAGATTAATTTGTATCCCAATTAATGAAAGGTAAATCATATTAGCATGTCTTCTTGAATTGTTAATTAATGAAGCAGCAATCATATGATAATGATACTAAGAACATTTACTCATGAGAATTCCTTGTAGATTACTCAACAACTTGTACCATACATCTTTCGGTGGAATAGGGCCCATCTTGATGTTGTCGACTGTGGATTGGTGGTGTTATTCGACGAATGAACCATCAACTAATAAACTACATGAACAGATGTTAAGTCCAACATTGTTGCTATTTTTTCATTTTGTTTTATATTTGAGGAAGTATTCTATATTTCTCAACAGACAGATCACCACAATTTTTGGGTTTGTTAAGTAATGTTATTCATGTAATGATGGTTGTGTATAAGTATGGAACAATTGAGGGAACTATATTATCTTCCTTTCATGTGTAGCAACATAAATTTATTTTGTAATTTGTTTTATCAATTAATGAGATTCTTAGCATATCGTAACTTAGCATGATTTATCATTCTTAACCACAACCCTAATCGAAGAGTTGGGACCACTCTTTTGAACATGTAATTTTGGATATAGTCGTGTGGTATAAGTATTCTTTTCAATTATATGGTTAATTCTTTATGATTGTTTTTTAATTTCTGTGTTGCTTTATTATCTTGCCTCTATTTTAGAATTGTTGTTTTGTTGAATTTTTGTTACAATTGGTGTTATTTAATTTGATGTTACTCAATTGGTAGAATTATTTGGGCCTTATATTTTGTAATTGATTAGTGTTGGGTAGGAAACATGTGACCTGCATAAAACTTCCACGATAACCGTAAAATAACCAGACTAAACCCGTATTAACAAATAAATGTAAGAGGGACTAAATCCATAAGCCTATATTAAGACCTCAACATTTTGGCATCACTCCTGGGGAGGCTATAAAATGAACAGAAGTACAACCATTATTGACCATAGAACCCACCCTCTCGTGTTGGTCTGGCGCGGTTTTGTACCACCCCTTTTCGAAGTCCCGAGAATTAGGTTTCCATTGATTGTTTTGATTTATTTTTCTGCCTTATAATTGATTATATACCACACTCCCTCGTCATGGTGAGGTGAGGTTTTGTACCAACCCATTTTTCAGGACTCGAGCATTAGGATAGCTTTGATAGTCTTAATTTTTTTGTCTTTTAATTCACTGTAAAACCCACTTTGTCTTCCCGGTCATGCGAGGTTTGTACCAAACCTTTCACCAGGAGCAAAGCATCAGTTTTTTTTTTTTGTTTTAATTCTACGTCTCTTAGATTTTATGAACATGGAAAAAAAACCAAGAGACAAAGGAATACCCCCAAAAATTAGAGGTGGTATAGGTCAATGAATTAAATATCAAGGCAGAATTATGTATACTGGGGAAATAACCTTGAGAGATGAATTAGGAAACTCATCATAGGGTGTTGTGAGGGAAATATCTCACACGGGGTCCGGGACCTATAAAATATCGCAACTAGAGCGTTCCTCAACGACTATATAAAATCCTAGAGAAAAAAATTAGGGAGCATAGGATATGAGGAGTTAAGTGTTGAACGTCTTGAAGGAGAAGATGTGAGGGAAGTAAACCATCCACCTGATCAAGGAAGAATTGTTAAGATATCTGAACTGTGTATCATCACACATCAGGAATATGTTGAGATTCCAAGTCAATATTGGAGGATAATCATGTACAAAACAACTTCCATAATTCAATTCCTAATTGGGGACATTACAGGTGATACACCCATGAAACCTATTCCTCTAACAACATTCTCTAATTTCCATGGACACTCTTCCGAGGATCCTTATACATTCCTCTTCGAGTTTGATGTTGTATGTCGAAGGTATGATTATGTTTCTGATTCTAAAAAGCTAAAGATATTTCCTGCTACAATGAAGGGGACAATGTTGCGGTGGTTTATGGGTCTAGGATAAAATTCTATCATGACATGGGATGATATGAAGCAAGCCTTCCAAGAAAATTATCAGGACTACTATAAGCCTTGAGACATGAAACAAGAGATCTTCAAGATAACGCAGAATGAAGATGAGAATATGGAGTATTTTGTGAAACATTTTAAATATATCTTGCAAAGATCGGGCCATAGTGAATTGGATTAAGGTACTTTAAATATAATCATGCTTTGTGCATTGAGATAAGAATATATGGAACTTCTGAATATGGTAAGGAATGGGTATATCTCAAAGGAATATTTTAATACCATCTGTGAACTGTGCGTCAAACGTTCACAAGCAGTGACAAGGCATAGGCAAAGGACACGAGAATCTTATAGAAAAACTCTCAAATCATCAAGTAGTGCAGTCACAAAAGAAAAAAATGGGATCCTACTGAATAATTTTAGGACTGATATTTTAAGCACATTATCTTCACAACTACATGTCCTGCAAAAGAAATGGAAACAGATCAAACCCAAGAGAACAATGACTATCCTTTGCCCGCAATGTAGGAAGAATCACCTGCTAGAGAAGTGTCCACATAATGTCATTGAAACATGTGCAATATGTGAGAAAAATCACTCCACGAGTACATTCACGTCACTTGCGAGGTTGAATGTAGATTTTCAGGAGGAAAATGAAGAGGAAAACCAACTCTATTTTATGGTTCAAACAAGTCATGGAAACTGTGAACTCAGAATACGAGCCAAGATATGAATCGATACCCTTATAAATATTTGAATAATTTGAATTATGGGTCTCAGCTTGCACCACTTTCCTCTCCATCATGGCCGCAGTATTACCAGTATCCTAATCCATAACTACCATGGTCACCTCAACCTGGTCCACTCACTTCTCAGTCTCAAAACTGCCATGGACCCCCTCTTCTTACAAATCAACTTCCCTAGCCTATGAAGCAACAACAACTACAACTCCCACCAAATGCCTCCACTAGTAATCCTCCTCTTCATCCTCGACTTCCTGTTAAGACCAACCTGAATCCAAATAATAGAGGACTCCAATATGTTGAGACACTCAACCTTCCTGCATATGATCTTGCCATTTCAGAATGAAATGAGTTAAATCTTTGATCCAAGAGAGTGGTGAAAAAAAAATACTTCACCAATAATAATAGAATAAATAGAGGGCAAAGTCTCTACCCCATAACCAAAACTTGTACACCCCTCTAGGGAAGTTGGGGGTAATCCAATGGTTGTGGAACAACAACTCCCCATCAAAACAATTGTCACTCGAGGGGGTCACACGGGCCCACCTTATCCTGAGATATTTTCCTTGAGTAAGCACATCCCTCAACCATAATTTTATCTCTTGGGAGAATTACGCAATCTATTTGTTAAAATGTGTTTTCTCCAAGACATGAAATACATGCTTATTTATCCCAAAAAAATTAGGTAATTATGCTTAAAGAAAGTCGGGAGGAAGCCTAAAGATGCACTTATTATTCACATCGTGGAAAAATTGTTTGATATGATGTTGGAAAAAATACACCCATTAAATACAATGAAATAGGGAACTTGATCCTCATAGTTCAAATAAATGGTGTTGATATTAAAAATGTTTTGTTATACCTTGGGGTTGAAATTAACATTATGACTTTAGAAACTATACTTACTTTGGGCTTACTCCACTTTAAACCAATCCCAGTAGTTCTAGAACTTGTAGATAGATCTACCAACAGAATTGTAGGTAAATTGGAAGATGTAATCATTTTTGTGGATTCTTGGGAATACTCGGTCAATATATTAGTACTACACACTCAATCACTAGTAGGGGGGAACCCCCTCAAGTTAGGAAGACCATATATCGCTATGGTTGATGCCTAGATTGGGTATCAATCCAAGAATGTGGTAATACCAAATGGGGAAATTACGAAAAATCTTGTTCTTTACCCTCCTGTGAAACCATGCTCATTGGTCAAATGAGGATTTAGCCTAGTGCAAAATCCTTCCCTTTGGGATGAATCAAAACCTCAAAATGAAAATGTTAGACCAATTCTAACTGTTGTGAAATCTGTTTGTTTCCATGGTGAAACAAAATCTCATGATATTAAAACATTTATCAGTGAGGCTGACTACATTTCTTGCCTGACCTATAGAATATTATAATATGTTATAAGTTGTTTGACCCAGGAAGCTATTCAACCAGAAACTGAAACTAAAATGTTCCTAGCATAATAGTTCATAACAATATTATAGTAGATATTGATCCAGGGAAAACCTTTAACATCAACCCCAACCTATCGCCCTCCCAAAATGAACAACTATTAAAAATTATTTGGAATGAGAAGGAGGCCTTTGATTGGGAACACAAGGATATGAAGGGTATTAATGTTGATTTATGTACACATCACATATATAGAAGAGAGGAATGTCGTCTTTTTCTCCAGCCACAAAGAGGAATGAACCCTGCTTTGAAAAACATTGTTAAGGAAGAACTAGAGAAGTTATTGGATGTTGGATTTGTTTATCTAATCTCTAATGGCCAAGGGGTATCCCCATTGATCATAGTCGAAAATAAAAATGGAAATTGGAGGATATGTGTCTATTGTATGGAATTAAATAAATCTACTCGGAAAGATCACTTTCCCTTACCTTTCATCAACCATGTTCTCGACACATTAGCTAGAAATATGTTATTTTGTTTCATGGATGGCTTCAGTGGATACAACCAGATCCATATAGCTCTTGAAGATCATGAAAATTCCATTTTTACTTTCCCTTTTGGAAATATTGCATACCTGGTCCTCCTGTTTGGACTCTCTAGTGCACCTGCTACTTTCCAACACTTAATATTAGGAATCTTTACTAATTTGTTTAATCAAAATGTTGATATTTACATGGACGATTTGACTCCCTATGGTGATTCTATTGAAGATGGTTTGGAAAAATTATACAAGGTACCGAATGATGTAAACAAACTCATGTTTGTCTTAGCAATGTGAAATTTCATATGATGATTGAATAAGCGATCGTCCCAGGCCACTTAATTTCAGTAGCAGGAATATGGGCTGATCCCGCTAAGGTCGACGTAATCTTGAATTTTCCCACTCTGAAGACACAGAGAGAGGTACAAATATTTATTGTTTATCCTAGGTATTATTGACACTTAATAGAATTTTTTTCTAAAATAACATTCCCACTTTTCTAACTATTGTATAAACATGCAAAATTTGTCTAGAGTGATGCTTGTGAATTAAATTTTTAAGGGATCAAGAAATTAGTCTGTGAGGCTCCAATTTTGCATGGACACCCATTGGAAATTCCCATTCCATATCACTATGGATGCTTCCCATAAAACAATTAGAGTAGTCTTTGGACAATAGGAAGATTAGGAGTCGTATGAAATCTACTACATCTGCAAGAATTTAATGCCTGTTGATTATACAGTAAATTAATCACGATACCATCATTGTTATTATCATATGTCATTAAATACCATTTAAACCATCTAATCATATAATTAATTTTGTATAATTACCCACTTGCATTATATCTCCATCTGTATATTTCACACATAGAAACACTCATTGGAAAATACACCATGTACGAATACACATGCCTACATTAAAATGATTACCATTTTTTTACCATAAACCTTTCCTATATTCATTTCCCTTATCGCCATTTCTGTTTCCGCATATTTTCTCGACTAACTATTCCCTCAATGATTAGTACTACACCAAACACTACTGGAGGGTAGTTGATAATGGGTGGCCATGATATCATATATGAAACTATGAGGAAAAAAATACAACGCCAACCAAAAGTATGGAAAATTTTCCAAAATGCGATCTGGCATACTTACTTTTAGTAGTTGCAGGGATTCAATGATGGCTGACAATTGAATTTGAATTGAATCTGGAACGAAATATCTCCAGGTTCTACAGATTGGAAGTTCAAGTAACAAATAAATTCATTTTAGTGGTCAGTAGGTTATCATAGGATAGAAAAAAGTGGTATATCGAAAGAGAAACTTTGCCAAAGTTTTGGGAGATGTTCTTACAGGTAGGGGAGAACATCGTGTAGAAAGGAAAGGGATATGATAGAAAATCGCTACAAAAACCCTTGTAAAATGTTGCACACTTCATAATCTGGTATATCACTTGTGAAGGTCAGTTTTTTTTCCTTTTTAATATCATTTCAAGCTCCTAGCCTATGAGCAATGTTGTCAGATGAATTGTATAAATATACATTTCTTTATTTTGAACAATTTTTAATTGATGACCTGCTCTTCGCGCCGCTCGCTCGAGGAGTTGGCTCTCCTTACAAACGATGGACTTGTTAGATTTTTGGTAATGCATGTCTGGTTATAGACTACTGGAACTTGGCAGCAACTCCTTTAATTATCGAAGGAAGAAGTTGCAACCATGATGTCCGCAAGGCCAGAAGAAGAATTCCTTAAAGACAAAGAAATGCAGGATCAAAAAGATGATTTTGGAGATGGGGAAGGAACTCAGGAGGTGGAAATAGAGGATATTAGCGGCATGGAAACTAAAATTACCCCCCTTTCTCACTGCTTACAGCCTCTTTTCGAAGATGATCAAGGAAATTATGTTATCCCACCATCATGGCAAAAAAATATGGATCGTCAGAAATATTTCCCCCGAATTTGAAATTATTAGGAGTTGTTGCAAAAGAGGGTGAGGTAGATACTTCTCGAAAAGAACCAATACCGACCTTCGAACAATTGGAAGAAGAGAGTGTGGCCTATACTACCCCAAAATAACCAATATTGGCTTCAGGAAAAATGGAAGAAGAGGGTGAGACTGATACTACTCCACAAGAACCAATACCGGTTTCAGAAACAATGGAAGAAAATTTGGCAGTGCCATATATTGTTGAAGAATTTATCGATATTTCTCCTTAAAGAACCGGTATTGGCTTCAAAAATGGAATAAATTGATATAAAATAATAACTTGTTGAGTAATTTGTCAATTTTTCTCCACAAAAACCAATACCAGATTTAGAATAGATGGAGAAAAATTTGGTAAAATAAGAACCTGTTGAAGAACTCATAAAAAGGAAAATTTTCAGTCTTCTTTGGAATTGAATATTTTTAAAATAGAATGTTTAGTTAAAAATGGAGATTGCAAATATGGGGAAACGGGTGACATATTATATTAACCAACATTTTCTCTGTGTGATATATATATTCATAATTATATCCTAGAGACTGATCACAAGTTCAACCTTGTGGCATTTGTAGGAGATATCCAATTAAGGTCTTTTACGTATTTTTTGATCAATCAAGTGAAATAGAAGAAGGCCCTTGATACATTTGAGAAAAATAAAGGAAATCTTCCACTGATGGGTAGAATGGAGAATTTCAAATATGGGTCCATATGTACCAAACATTATCATTTTCTGAAGTTAGAAGGTTGAAAGAACCAAATTCTTACCACAAACCGGTGGTGTCTCGACCTGTGCACATAAAATATATGTGCTTTTAGGGAATAAGGCAAGGACATATGACAAAGGCATTGGATAATTTCATCGTCATTAGTATGGGCACGAGAACCCTTTGGGGCACCCAACTTTTTAAGGGAATTGGGGAGAATCCCATGATATATTTATTGCATGCAACACTGTGGAGTTGGTTGGTTCGGGTTGACGTTATAGTTTCATATTATATGGTTAGCTTCTGATCAGTATGAACCAACTTATATTGTTGATGAATATTTGTGGAAGGACGTCGGTCAAGAAAATGGGTATGAGCTACCTGGGACTGATATGGAAAAAAAATAGGACCTCACTCAGCTCCATGATAGTCACAGCAAGTCTAACCCCGATCTATGCCAGAAGTAGTTTGAATGAGGACATGCAACCAAGCCATTTGGGGGGAGATATTGGCCTATCAAATTACCCATTTTCAACTCTTTACATCCTTCCCTTTCTGTCTTTTTTATAGCTCTTATGATGTCAATTTATATCGAGGTTAATGAAAAGTATATCATATTGAAATATCTTCTTGAATTTTTAATTAATGAAGTGGTAGTCATAGGGGAATGATATTTAGATGATTTGTTTAGAAGAATTCATTTCAAATTACTCAATAACTCATACCATACATCGTTCAGTGGAAAAGGGCCCATCGTTGCGCTTCCGAATGTAGATTGGTGGTGCTATTCGAGGAATGGACCATAAAATGATCAATTTCCCCAATAGCTGGAAGGTCTAAAATTTTTGATATCTTTTCATTTTTTTATATATTTGAATAACTATTGTATGTTTTTTAACATGCATATCACCATAGTTTCTAGGTTTGTTAAGTAATTTTATTCATGTATTTTTTATAAGTGTGTAACAACTGAGATAACTGGATGATCTTCCTTTCATATGTAACAACAATACTTTAGTTTGTAATTCCATTTATGAATTAATGAGATAATAAGCATATCGTAACTTGGTGTGATTTATCATTCTTAGCCACGACCCTGATCAAATATTTGGGCCCACTCTTTCGATCAAGTGATGTTGGATACAATCTTGTGGCATGGGTACAATTCCCAATTATATTGTTAATGCTTTATGATTGTTGTTATCTCAAAAAAAAAATCAGTTCATGTTATTTAATTTGTTGTTACTCAATTTGTAGAAGTATTTTGGCCTTGTGTTTCATAATTTATAAATGTTGGGTAGGGAAAATGTCGTCTGCATAGACCTTGCACAGTAACCTTGAAATAACTAAATGGACCCCAGATTGACAAATAAATGTAAGAGGGGTTGAATCTATAAACTTGTATTAAGACCTCAACATATATGATGAGAAAATGAGGAATCCTGAGATACAGGAAAGGTATTAAATCCTTATGGTGTCTTTATTAAATTTACCTATGGAGAGGGGAGAAGAGGAATAGTGGAATTGATAACATCTAAATAATCTAGATGAGGATGCATTTTAAATGTTTGAATGGAATAAAAACACTGGAATTTTCGGTAAGCCACAACAGAGAACTTAAAAGTGAATTCTAAAATAAATTTTTCTTAACTAAACATAAAGACATAAAATTTCATGCATGATTATAATAATATAGAAGCTTACATATATAGGAGAAAACATCACCATAATAAATTGATACATGAATCTCTGAAAAAGTAGACTTCAACCTTCATCATTCACTAGAACATTTTTAATGGAAATGTACAATCCACAATGTCTTCTCTATCAAACCATGACCAACCCCTTTATTAGTCAAAATAACATCATAGATACATTAAAAAAAAAAATCCTTCATTTATAAACCAAGTTCCCCCAAAAAAATTAAGTTTCTTCTTGTAGCAACGAATATAGAAATACTTTCTAGAAATTAGGGAACTGTTTTGTCTAAGAAAATGTTAAACCAATCCCATTGAATACATTCATACAAATGAGGCTCAAACCTTCCAAACACCTTAAGAAAAATTTCATAACCATGAGAGTTAATTGCATGAGTTTTAGATTCAAATTTTAAGATGAAATTTTTTATTATTTGCAACTGCGGCACATTCGTTGCGCCAATTCCTTCTTCAGTTGAAACACAACAAAAAACACAACGAGTTGATGATTTTCAAGCTAATGATCATGCCTCGTACTTCTTTATGTTCCAAACAAGTAGAAAAAAAATCTTAAATAATAAAAGTGTCATTGGAAAACACCTGTCTAAAATGTAAACTTCCACCCATCAAACCCATCACCTACAGTGGAAGCACAACACCTAAGTGCATCAAATTTTAACCTACATAGGTTTGTATAATATCTGGGATCCTTGGATGAGAAAAATATTTGGTACACAATGTTTTAAAACCTTAAGAACCTTATTTGAACCTCCATTTTCAAAAACGAATGCGAAAACTCTAATATTCTACTAATTTTGTATGCCTTTGACAGTAGTGCAGCAAATCCCCTCTAGTCAAATGCAACGAGTTCTCGTTTTGTATTCATGGAATTTCAGGAGGATGAGTAACGTGTTTGATTTATTTTTGAAGTCCAAAACATGCCTTTGTACTCCTCCACACGGTCCAGAACTTCCTTCAAGTGTAATGATGAATCTTCAGATCAAAATTTTCAAGTGTAACGGAATGTAGAAGTGCAACAACAGGTGATGGTTACAGGGATATGATGTACTAAATTATTTGACCATGCAACTTATTGAGAAGACACCATTAACTTCTCCCGAATGATGAGAAATCAAATCCATTATTATGTTTATCCATGACTTGGATGACGCATTAACCATAGACTTACTAACTGTAGACCTTCTATGAAATTAATAACTTTATTTCTTTCACCATTCAAAACTTTAGTGTACCTTATCCTAAATTGACACTAAGACTTCATATCTATTATTTCATAGTATCATTTTACCAATTTACCAGAATAATCAAAAAATACTAAGCTTCATTTTGACTATTGTAACATTGGACACTAACATGGCGCACATAGTAGTATGGCTGTTTCTTGGCTTATAGAGGGATACAAATTTACCTATGTTCTCATTTCTTAGGGTTGTGTGGGTATGGTGGTGGTCTTTTTTTTATCGCTCCTCTTGTGGGCTCAATAAGGTAACAACGTTTTCCCTATTTTTCTCGGTGAAATTCCTTCCATTCATCGGTTGGAGGGTGTGATGTTTGAACATCTGGTCCATTCAACGCATTGATGTTTTTGACCTGTGTGGATTATTACTTTGGAATTTTGGGTGGTGTTTCTTCATTTGTATGTGTAAGGTGTCTATTTCTTATATAAGTGCTGCTCGGGCTTCCCGTCGTGGCGTTCTTACCCAAGTGAAGGTTTTAGTGCTTGTGTTGTTTTATCTCTCTTGTGTAGGAATTGCCTCCTACTTGAGCTTTCTGATAGAATCATTCCCTTCAGTGAAGCCCAATGGCTTTGATGTCAATTTCTTTTTTGGGAGCCTGAACTTCTAGTTCTTCTGGTGTGGAGTTGGGAGGTGCCCTTATTTATTTTTCAGGTGAGCGGTTGTATACCAATTCTAGACTTGATTTATGATTGTTTCACAATGATTTTGGGACGAGGTGACGAGGGGCAGTAGGTTACCTTGCCTTCTCTGTTTTTTGTGTGGACTTTTGGGTTTCTAGTTGAAGGTGGTGGATTTTTAGTGTGTTCCGTTTCTAGGTGTGTGGTGCTTGGTTTGATTAGGTGGTCCTTAGTGTGGATTGGGGTTATCCTCGGGGGTATGAGTTTAGAAATCACCACCATCATGAAGCCAATTCCACATTCCTTGTTTGCCTCTATTAATGCAAAGGAGGAAGTGTCATGTCTTGGGTATGGGTCAGTTATGTCGAATGATGCCTGGGGTGGTGGCATGAGAGCAAAAGGTGATAACAACAACCAGGGTGTCGGAATTTTATGTAGAGTTGGGCATGGGGGTCGTGGAGCATAGAATGGGAGAAGGCCTTTAACCAGGCATGTGGTTGGAAGGGGTAGTAGGATCCTAGATTAGAGAAATAATGGAGTATTAAAAGGGTGTACAGGAATGAGTTGGGGTTGTGTCTGAAGGATATGGGGGCAGAGCAACAAACTGAGTGGAGTCGGATCAGTTGGATGCATATATTGTAGGTGTGATAGGAGAACTACGATGCTCCAGGCGATGATCTAATTTGTCATATACATATGGGAATCTCATGATAGGGTCCAGAGGTAGAAATAGAAGGTTATTATGGCCAAGCTAGAGCAAATTCGTTATTTTCAATGCCATATCTGTGAAATAATTGTAGTTGTCATGCATGGGTAGAATATCTTGAATGGGAAGATTGAAAAGTTGGAAGCTTGACTTGCTCACTTTGATCAATATGTTAACTGCCTATATTGTCCTCCTCCTCCTTGAACGGGGCCACACAATTCTGATTCGATCACTTCTAATGACTAATTATTATAAACAATGTCTTTCTAGTTCTTTTTGTAATAGTATAATCTCCCTTCTCACCCATTGATAAGAAGGTTAAGGTTCTCAAAAATTAGAGTTTCGGAAAATAAAATATAATTACTTGTACAAGTATTGCAAGACTCAGCATAACTGCACTATAGAGAAGAAAATAGGGCCATTATTCATATTTGACTTAAATTTGACTTATTTGAAATTTCAGGATCTTTCTGTTTTTTCTAACATAAAAAAAATAAAATAAAAAAAATCAGAGATACTCAAAAAATGTTTTAAAACCAAATTTATAAAGAAAAAACATTTTGCATGTACAAAAAGGATTAAATAATAATCCTACATGTAAACAAATCATATATACAAGCGAATTGAAATGAGCTTAAATACCATGTGCAAGGCATGAACATGACTAATGAGGCATCAAAACATCTTTCGTACAGGAAAGAGATCCCCAAAGAAAATAAAGACAAAAATACGTAAATATCAAAGAGAGATAACAAGAACCGAAATGAAATCTCAAATAAGTCAAATTTCATGGCATGAACGTAAATATCAAAGAGCGATAACAAGAATCAAAATTTCAAGGAACACATGTCACCTAAACAAAACATTACCTATAAGGTGCTAGAAGGATACCAATGTGTGAGAATTAGAAGGCAAAAACCTTGTTGAGACATTAATATCATCAAAAGAACCCAGGTTACCAAATTATATTGGGATTTCTTTCAACAATGGTAGGTTACCAAATTATATTTGAAGTTATTTAAACAATGGTATCTCCGCACTTCGCACCCCAGGGACATGGACCACGATATGTTCCAGTTGCCTCAAATTTTCTATGGACTTCGGAAAATTTTAGAGTGAGGAAAAAAGTAGTAACTCCAGGTACATAAAATATCTTCATGGATGTAATAAATATTAACATGTTGAAGGGTTGCACAAATCAAGATTCAATTGATAGTTAAAGCAGTGGGATCTAAGAGTGGAAGAGCTTTCAATCGTGTAACATAGAAGTTTCAATCTTGTAACATTGGATGTGATGGTTAAAAGAGGTGTAGAGTGGTAGCTAGGGGAGTTAGTAGTTAGAATAAATAAATTTGAGGGGGGGTTCAGAATTTTAAAATATCATAGTTTCATTTCTGTGATTGTTTTCATTGGTAAGGCTAGAAGTAATGAGAAGATGTGTGCCCTTACAATAGAAATTATATTAATTTTTGGATATTGGGAAACATTTAGAGATACATCCAACATCAATGTGCTATCACATTCCTCAAATCATAGTAATATTATAGTAACATGCTCGTGCTTAATAGTAATGATAAAATATAAATATCAAATAGTAATATTTAATAAAATATTGATTAAATATATCACAATAATAATCGTCTAATCCATGTATGGTGGTATATAGTGGATGGATAAAATATGTTTATCTTATTTGAAATAAGATAATTTAATATGATTTTAATTATTATTTAACTTTCTCACAAAAATTAATGTGTGATAAGTTTTTTTATAAGTGTATTTTATCCGTATACCAATGGATAAAATATGTTTCTATTATTTGAAATAAAATAAATTAATACGATATTAATTATTATCTAATTTTCTCACAAACATTAATGCGATAAGTTTTTTTTGTAGGCGTATTAAGAGTTTAATAGGTTCTCACAAGTATTTGTTATTAGTTCTATAATAATATAGGGATTTTTAATCAACTATTGGATTTAAAATTATACAATAGAGTAATAATATGTGAACTCTTGTTGTTTTTTTCTTTTTATATTTTGAAGATTTGTTTTGTTATCAACTTACTCGTTATGTTTTTTTCATGTTTAAAACATTTTTTTTTTTTTTGAAGATCTGTTTTGTCAGCAATTTATTGATTATGTATTCTAAACAAATTTAGAAGCGAATTTAAAATGGTTAGGTTCTTCAAATAAAAAAGTATGTTTTTTTTATATAGGTGTTTCTGAATAACCAACAAATAAGTATGTTTTCTTTTGGTAATTGTGAATAACCAGCAAATGATGGGTTAAGAAATTATTAGGACAAAGTTAAGTGTTCTTACCTCTTGTCGTATTTTTTTGGTTTCCAATATAACTTAGTTAAAAGATGAAAACCATTAATTTGAATGAAAAGCCACTTGTTTGAATGAAATCAATATGTAACAAAATATCAAAAAAATCAAATAAGACATGGCTAGTGTATCCCAAAATAAATGTAGTTATTTCAATTTAAAAACTTATATGAATAATACTTTATCATTTTAAATTTTTTCTTCATTTTTCTTACTTTTATAAGAAAATCAAATAAATCAATCTTATTTTTAAAACATTTTTCTCAAGTGCCATTTTAATAATCACTTTATACCATAACTACAACTATTATAGAATTGAAAATTAATTTTCATACTATTCTTATTTTCCATAGAAGGGAAAAGCTCTCTCATTTTTGAAAAAAAAAGGAACCACAAGTGATTCTCCTCATAGTGATCATATATTAGTGATTTATTAATAATACAAACTATTTTTTATTCAATAAATAAACATATATTATACTTTAACATTTGAAAATGGTTTAAAAAAAAATAGGTAAAATATATTTTACGATTGTAGAAATAAAGTGACCGACGATATTAGTGTCCGGTAACTAAACTCTTTTATAGCCCGAAGAGTTAATGTATATTAATAATGAGAAGGTACCATCCTTCTCATTATTAATATGAGGCAACCTGAGTGGGCTCAATGGTTAAGAACTTGTGATTTCTCTTGCGAGGTCACAGGTTCAAAACCGGCGGGGGGTAGGGTTGTCTTTGGCCAATCATGACTAAGCTAGAGGGATATACATCCCATTGGAGTTTGGGATCTGGATCTAGGCTATGTACTAACCATGGTCTCCGGACGCCTCGGTCCTTGCGAAGTCATGAGTTACTGGTATATATGGCTTGCTAGCTGTTGTATATACCCTTGCAACAATTTTGTTGTTAAAATAATGAGAAGGTACCATCGGTGTCCTTACGACTTGTAGTGTTAAGTGTCGTCCTAAGAAAGTTATCACATCTTCGATTTCCAGTTTCAAGGAAATTAAATCCCCGCACGATTGGAGACGATCACAATGGTGCTAAATAAGAACTAACATTTGGACATAGGTTTTTGAAAGGCATTTTTACTGAAGTGATTTCACCTACAACTTTTACAAACATATTTTTGATGCGGAATTTTTCATATTGGTTTTGAATATAGAGATATAAAGAGTCAAACTAATAATTTATTTGATTAATTTTTCAAAATCATAGAATTATTTAAAATCGAATAATACCATTACATATACCATCATATCATTTTGACTCTAATCTTAAATAAAACATGTTGGGAAAAAATAATTTGTTTTGTAATTTGATTAGCCAACTCCTTATTTAGTTATTTATTAACGTAAACAATAAAATCATTAAAAAATAAAAATTAAACTAGTTTAAATAATTATATTTTAAAATATATTAAATTTTTTGTTTAAATAATTAATTAAAATCATTATATTAAAAAAATAGTATGGAAAAGTCAAAAATTCATTTCATTTAAACCTTGCTTTTTTCATTTCTAAATAAAGTTGGGCGATCTTTGACAAGGTTATCTCTCATGTTAATACTAAATTATTCTTCTAATATGTGTTTTTCACAATGGTATCTCTCATGTTAATACTAAACTATTATTTTAATATCTATTCATCTACTTTCTCGAGGACACGAGCTTTTCCCTAGTTCTGTAGTATCGGTTTCACCAAAGTGATCCTCCAGAATCTAGTTCTCCATGGTCGAATCCCTCATCCATGACAATGTTCCCTTGATATTTCCACTACCTTGCTAACTTCTAGAAACACTCGTGTCGCTACACCACTTGATATCATCTCTTACGAATCGATAAACTCTCCCAAAGACCATTGGCACACGTGTAAACGAGGCAACCTACATTGCCGAGCTATAGCCCTGCCTTGCCACTCTTGGTGATACACTACTGTAAAAATTATATTAATACTACGGTTGCCTTAGCTTTACTTACATGAGTAGCCTATTTCTATGCAAACAGAAAATACAGAGAGGAAAATACTTGAATTGAGTCCTCCCCAATCTGACACTGCCGTTGTTGTATATTGGCTACCAAACATAAATAAAAATCATCTAAGAATCATTTTTCTTTGGTCCAGTACAAAACCTTAGAGTTACCACCCCAATCTCACTCAAAAAATATTTTATCCAAAAAAATAATGCAATAAAGACTCCATTTTGGTAACTGTCAGAAATAATAGGCAAGTGCATATTGAGAATGAGAAATTTTAATGATAGTCAGAAGAGAAGATAAAGTGTGCGAAGATAGAATTTGCCTCGCCGTGATGAAAATGGGACACAAGACAACGAATCTATAAAGAAAATGGAGAAACAAGAGACACAATGGAGGATGGGATGTTGGGTCATGGAACAAAAGAAGGCAAGATGAATTTTTATGAGGTGAATGTGTCTAACTTCCTCTTCACCGACTTGCGTTGATTTTTGGTTTCTTTGAAGAATCAATCTCTCAAAGAAAATCACTGTAAGAGAATGTTTTTTATTGAGAACCCATAAATAAACTATTAAACGATCAAGAAATAGGTCAACAAGAAAACATATAGGAGAAAACATCACCATAAAAAATAAGTTTCTTCTTGTAGCAGCGAATATAGAAACACTTTCTAGAAATTAGGAAACTGGTTTGACTAAGAAAATGTTAAACCAATTCCATTGAATACATTCATACAAATGAGGCTCAAATCTTCCAAACACCTTAAGAAAAATTTCATAACCATGAGAGTTAATTGCATGAGTTTTAGATTCAAATTTTAAGATGAAATTTTTTATTATTTGCAACTTCGTTGCGCTACTTCCTTCTTTAGTTGAAACACAACAAAAAACACAATGAGTTGATGATTTTGAAGCTAATGATCATGCCCCGTACTTCTTTATGTTCCAAACAAGTAGAAAAAAAAATCTTAAATAATAAAAGTGTCATTGGAAAACACCTGTCTAAAATGTAAACTTCCACCCATCAAACCCATCACCTACAGTGGAAGCACAACACCTGAGCGCATCAAATTTTCACCTACATAGGTTTGTATAATATCTAGGATCCCTGGATGAGAAAAATATTTGGTACACGATGTTTTAAAACCTTAAGAACCTTATTTGAACCTCCATTTTCAAAAACGAATGCGAAAACTCTAATCTTCTATTAATTTTGTATGCCTTGCAAGTAGTGCAACAAATCCCCTCTAGCCAAATGCAACGAGTTCTTGTTTTGTATTCATGGAATTTCAGGAGGATGATTAACGTGTTTTATTTATTTTTTAAGTCCAAAACATTCCTCTGTACTCCTCCACGTGGTCCAGAACTTCCTTCAAGTGTAATGATGAATCTTCAGATCAAAATTTTCAAGTGCAAAGGAATGTAGAAGTGCAACAACAGGTCATGGTTACAGGGATATGATGTACTATATTATTTGACCATGCAACTTATTGAAAATACACCACTAACTTCTCTCGAATGATGAGAAATCAAGTCCATTATTATGTTTATCCATGACTTCGATGACGCATTAACCATAGACTTACTAACTGTAGAACTTCTACGAAATTAATAACTTTATTTCTTTCACCATTCAAAAATTTAGTGTACCTTATCCTAAATTGACACTAAGACTTCATATCTATGATTTCATAGTATCATTTTACCAATTTACCATAATAATAAAAAATACTAAGCTTCATTTTGACTACTGTAACATTGGACACTAACATGGCGCACATAGTAGTATGGGTGTTTCTTGGCTTATAGAGGGATACAAATTTACCTATGTTCTCATTTCTTAGGGTTGTGTGGGTATGGTGGTGGTCTTTTGTTTATCGCTCCTCTTGTGGGCTCAATAAGGTAATAACGTTTTCCCTATTTTTCTCGGTGAAATTCCTTCCATTCATCGGTTGGAGGGTGTGATGTTTGAACATCTGGTCCATTCAACGCATTGATGTTTTTGACGTATGTGGATTATTACTTTGGAATTTTGGGTGGTGTTTCTTCATTTGTATGTGTAAGGTGTCTATTTCTTATATAAGTGATGCTTCCCATCGTGGCGTTCTTACTCAAGTGAAGGTTTTAGTGCTTGTGTTGTTTTATCTCTCTTGTGTAGGAATTGCCTCCTACTTGAGCTTTCTGATATAATCATTCCCTTCAGTGAAGCCCAATGGCTTTGATGTCAATCTCTTTTTTGGGAGTCTAAACTTCTAGTTCTTCTTGTGTGGAGTTGGGAGGTTCCCTTCTTTCTTTTTTAGGTGAGCGATTGTATACCAATTCTAGCCTCGATTTATGATTGTTTCACGATGATTTTTGGATGATGCGACGAGCGGTAGTAGGTTACCTTGCCTTCTCTGTCTGTTGTGTGGAATTTTGGGTTTCTGATTGAAGGTGGTGGATTCTTAGTGTGTTCCGTTTCTGTGTGTGTGGTGCTTGGTTTGATTAGGTGGTCCTTAGTGTGGATTGGGGTTAGCCTCGGGGGTCTGAGTTTCGAAATCACCACCATCATGAAGCCAATTCGACATTCCTTTTTTGCCCATATTAATGCAAAGGAGGAAGTGTCCGGTCTTGTGTATGGGTCAGTTATGTCGAATGATGTATGGGGTGGTGGCATGAGAGCAAAAGGTGATAACAACAACCAGGGTGTCAGAATTTTATGCAGAGTTGGGCATGGGGGTCGTAGAGCACAGAATGGGAGAAGGCCTTTAACCAGTCATGTGGTTGGAAGGGGTAGTAAGATCCTAGATTAGAGAAATCATGGAGAGTTAAAAAGGTGTACAAGAACGGGTTGGGGTTGTGTCTGAAGGATATGGGGGTGGAGGAACAATCCGGGTGGATTCGGATCTTGGATGCATATATTCTAGGTGTGCTAGGAGAACTACGATGCTCCAGGCGATGATCTAATTTGTCATATACATGTGTGAATCTCATGATAGGGTCCAGAGGTAGGAACACAAGGTTATTATGGCCAAGCTGGAGCAAATTCGTTATTTTCAATGCCATGTCTGTGAAAGAATTGTAGTTGTCACGCGTGGGTAGAATATCTTGAATGGGAAGATTGAAAAGTTGGAAGCTTGACTTTCTCACTTTGATCAATATGTTAACTGCCTATATTTTCCTCCTCCTCCTTGAACGGGGCCACACAATTCTGATTCGATCACTTCTAATGACTAATTATTGTAACCAATGTCTTTCTAGTTCTTTTTGTAATAGTATAATCTCCCTTCTCACCCATTAATAAGAAGGTTAAGGTTCTCAAAAATTAGAGTTTCGGAAAATAAAATATAATTACTTCTACAAGTATTGCAAGACTTAGCATAACTGCACTATAGAGAAGAAAATAGGGCCATTATTCATATTTGAATTAAATTTGACTTATTTGAAATTTCATGATCTTTCTGGTTTTTCTAACATAAAAAAATAAAAATAAAAAAATCAGAGATACTCAAACAATGTTTTAAAACAAAATTTAGAAAGAAAAAACATTTTGCATGTACAAAAAGGATTAAATAATAATCCTTCATGTAAAAAAATCATAGATACAAGCGAATTGAAATGAGCTTAAATACCATGTGCAAGGCACGAACATGACCAATGAGGCATCAAAACATCTTTCGTAAAGGAAAGAGATCCCCAAAGCAAATAAAGACAAAAATACGTAAAGATCAAAGAGAGATAACAAGAACCGAAATGAAATCTCAAATAAGTCAAATTTCATGGCATGAACGTAAATATCAAAGAGCGATAACAAGAATCAAAATTTCAAGGAACACACGTCACCTAGAAAAAACATTACCTATAAGGTGCTAGAAGGATACCAATGTGAGAGAATTAGAAGGCAAAGACCTTGTTGAGACATTAATATCATCAAAAGAACCCAGGTTACCAAATTATATTGGGATTTCTTTCAACAATGGTAGGTTACCAAATTATATTTGAAGTTATTTAAACAATGGTATCTCCGCACCTTGCACCCCAGGGACATGGACCACGATATGTTCCAGTTGCCTCAAATTTTCTATGGACTTCGGAAAATTTTAGAGTGAGAAAAAAAATAGTAACTCCGAGTACATAAAATATCTTCATGGATGTAATAAATATTAACAAGTTGAAGGGTTGCACAAATCAGGATTCAATTGATAGTTAAAGCAGTGGGATCTAAGAGTGGAAGAGCTTTCAATCGTGTAACATAGAAGTTTCAATCTCGTAACATTGGATGTGATGGTTAAAAGAGGTGTAGAGTGGTAGCTGGGGGAGTTAGTAGTTAGAATAAATCAATTTGAGGGGGGGTTCAAAATTTTAAATATCATAGTTTCATTTCTGTGATTGTTTTCATTGGTAAGGCTAGAAGTAATGGGAAGATGTGTGCCCTTACAGTAGAAATTATATTAATTTTTTGATATTAGGAGACCTTTAGAGATACATCCAACATCAATGTGCTATCACATTCCTAAAATCATAGTAATATTATAGTAACATGCTCGTGCTTAATAGTAATGATAAAATATAAATATCAAATAGTAATATTTAATAAAATATTGATTAAATATATCACAATAATAATCGTCTAATCCATGTATGGTGGTATATAGTGGATGGATAAAATATGTTTATCTTATTTGAAATAAGATGATTTTAATTATTATTTAACTTTTTCACAAAAATCAATGTGTGATAAGTGTTTTTATAAGTGTATTTTATCCATATACCAATGGATAAAATATGTTTCTATTATTTGAAATAAAATAAATTAATATGATATTAATTATTATATAATTTTCTCACAAACATTAATGTGATAAGTTTTTTTTGTAGGCGTATGAAGGGTTTAATAGGTTCTCACAAGTATTTGTTATTAGTTCTATAATAATATAGGGATTTTTAATCAACTTATCCATGTCATTGGATTTAAAATTATACAATAGAGTAATAATATGTGAACTCTTGTTGTTTTTTTCTTTTTATATTTTGAAGATTTGTTTTGTTATCAACTTACTCGTTATGTTTTTTTCGTGTTTAAAACATTTTTTTTTTTTTTGAAGATCTGTTTTGTCAGCAATTTATTGATTATGTATTCTAAACAAATTTAGAAGCGAATTTAACATGGTTAGGTTCTTCAAATAAAAAAGTATGTTTTTTTTATATAGGTGTTTCTAAATAACCAACAAATGAGTATGTTTTTTTTTGTAATTGTGAATAACTAGCAAATGATGGGTTAAAAAATTATTAGGACAAAGTTAAATGTTCTTACCTCTTGTCGTATTTTTTTGGTTTCCAATATAACTTACTTAAAAGATGAAAACCACTAATTTGAATGAAAACCCACTTGTTTGAATGAAATCAATATATAACAAAATATCAAAAAAATCAAATAAGACATGACTAGTGTATCCCAAAATAAATGTAGTTATTTCAATTTAAAAACTTATATGAATAATACTTTATCATTTTAAATTTTTTCTTATTTCTTTTACTTTTATAAAAAAATCAAATAAATCAATCTTATTTTTAAAACATTTTTCTCAAGTGCCATTTTAATAATCACTTTATACCATAACTACAACTATTATAGAATTGAAAATTAATTTTCATACTATTCTTATTTTCCATAGAAGGGAAAAGCTCTCTCATTTTTGAACAAAAAAGGAACCACAAGTGATTCACCTCATAGTGATCATCTATTAGTGATTTATTGATAAGACACAAACTATTTTTTATTGAATAAATAAACACATATTATACTTTAACATTTGAAAATGGTTAAAAAAAATAGGTAAAATATATTTTACGATTGTAGAAATAAAGTGACCGACGATATTAGTGTCCGGTAACTAAACTCTTTTATAGCCCGAAGAGTTAATGTATATTAATAATGAGAAGGTACCATCGGAGTCCTTTTGACTTGTAGTGTTAAGTGTCGTCCTAAGAAAGTTATCACATCTTCGATTTCCAGTTTCAAGGAAATTAAATCCCCGCACGATTGGAGACGATCACAATGGTCCTAAATAAGAACTAACATTTGGACATTGGTTTTTGAAAGGCATTTTTACTGAAGTGATTTCACCTAGAACTTTTACAAACATATTTTTGATGCCGAATTTTTCATATTGGTTTTGAATATAGAGATATAAAGAGTCAAACTAATAATTTATTTGATTAATTTTTCAAAATCATAGAATTATTTAAAATCGAATAATACCATTACATATACCATCATATCATTTTGACTCTAATCTTAAATAAAACATGTTGGGAAAAAATAATTTGTTTTGTAATTTGATTAGCCAACTCCTTATTTAGTTATTTATTAACGTAAACAATAAAATCATTAAAAAATAAAAATTAAACAGTTTAAATAATTATATTTTAAAATATATTAAATTTTTTGTTTAAATAATTAATTAAAATCATTATATTAAAAAAATAGTATGGAAAAGTTAAAAATTCATTTCATTTAAACCTTGCTTTTTTTATTTCTAAATAAAGTTGGGCGATCTTTGACAATGTTATCTCTGATGTTAATACTAAATTATTCTTCTAATATGTGTTTTTCACAATGGTATCTCTCATGTTAATACTAAACTATTATTTTAATATCTATTCATCTACTTTCTCGAGGACACGAGCTTTTCCCTAGTTCTGTAGTATCGGTTTCACTAAAGTGATCCTCCAGAATCTAGTTCTCCATGGTCGAATCCCTCATCCATGACAATGTTCCCTTGATATTTCCACTACCTTGCTAACTTCTAGAAACACTCGTGCCGCTACACCACTTGATATCATTGCTTACGAATTGATAAATTGCCCAAAGACCATTGGCACACGTGTAAACAAGGCAACCTACATTGCTGAGCTATAGCCCTTCCTTGCCACTCTTGGTGATACACCACTGTAAAAATGATATTAATACTATGGTTACCTTAGCTTTACTTACATGAGTAGCCTATTTATATGCAAACAGAAAATCTTGAATTGAGTCCTCCCCAATCTCACACTGCCGTTGTTGTATATTGGCTACCAAACATAAATAAAAATCATCTAAGAATCATTTTTCTCTGGTCCAGTACAAAAGCTTAGAGTTACCACCCTAATCTCACTCAAAAAATATTTTATCCAAAAAAATAATGCAATAAAGACTCCATTTTGGTAACTGTCAGAAATAATAGGCAAGTGCATATTGAGAATGAGAAATTTTAATGATAGTTAGAAGAGAAGATAAAGTGTGCGAAGATAGAATTTTCCTCGCCATGATGAAAATGGGACACAAGACAACGAATCTATAAAGAAAATGGAGAGACAAGAGAGACAATGGAGGTGAATGTGTCTAACTGCCTCTTCACCGACTTGCGTTGATTTTTGGTTTCTTTGAAGAATCAATCTCTCAAAGAAAATCACTGTAAGAGAATGTTTTTTATTGAGAACCCATAAATAAACTATTAAACGATCAAGAAATAGGTCAACAAGAAGGAGATCTAACATTAGTTTTTTCTTAATTATTAATTATTAATTTGACAGCCTAAAAATATTCAATTGTCTAAGATTCCATCCAATGTTGCAAACCAGTACATAGTGGCAGCTAGGACAGTTGTTTTTAAATAACAACACCTTACGCCCTAAATATAATTATAATATTGAGGTAATATTATAAAATAATGAATATCATCAATAATGTTGAAATACTCATACATGCCCTCACTTCTGAATCAAATTTAGGTAAGGAAGAGATTCTCAATCATTGATGATTTTCATCAACAAATGATTTATTTGAGATTGTGCTACTTTATACATTCAATTTTAGATTAGTTGTGTTGATCCATTTTCTTGGTTAAGCACCAGACTCCATGTTCTCATGTTTACAGTGAAGAAATGTAACTTTATATTCTTATGTTCATGCTGGTGGTTGATATATTTAGATTAAGTGTATATTATTCAAGCAATTTTTCTTTTAATTGTTTGAAAATATGTAACATACATGATATGGCGAATAAGGAAAAACTTTTTATTTATTATATCTTTCATTTACCCCATTTGTTAAGGTTTACAACATATTAGGGGTTATTTCTCTAAGAGACACCTTACATACTTGGGGAAGGGGCCCATCCCCATCCTATCACATCACGTTTTATGGGGACATCAAATATGTAGGTTGACTAGGCACTGTACAGGACTCCTCCTTTTAATCATAAATAAAAGAGAAAATTTTGTAGCGGATCCCCTCTTCAAAAAATCCAATGATATATTTCTCAAGGGGAGGATTTTAGGGCCTTTGATTCTTGAGTTATGGAGTACAAATCTATTTGAGTCATAAATTGTGTTGGAATCTCTTCTAACACTTGATTCAAGCACAATATGCCATTGGAGCGAGTGGATTGACATACCACACTTCACATGGTATTGGTAGAAAAATCTAAAGGTACACAGATGGTTCCCCGAGGGAGGCTTCGAGCTCGATACCCTTCCTTTGCATGTGGACCTTACATAGGTAGTGCCAATGAGGATATCCTTGTTATACCCTTGATGGAAATTTGTGAGTACTCACTAAGATACCTATGAGGTTTCAAAATAATCATTAAGGTTACGTATACTAGGCATATAACCATTAAGCATGATTCCAGCATAGCTATCACAACCAAATCTTCACTTCTAACTTGGTTTGTGATCAAAGAAGCTCCAACTACATGAATACACATTTGATATCCTGTTTTCCATGATTTATCCTTAGAAATTATATTTGTATGATATTTTATCATGTCTAGTGGCTTTAATATATTTATTATATGCTTTTGTATATATAATTTTCCTACATCGTAGCTCAGGAGGGTTGACATAGGTCACGATGTAGACTTTTCTACATCTTTTCATTTAAAAAATCCTTAGTCATAGTTCAGTGCGATTGGTGTGTCGAAAAATATTATCTTTCATGGTTTCCTCAAGACAACTTCTATACCCTTTTTTCTACGAAAGGTCTTGTCCACACTACTTCTGTTTATATTTTATTCTATTTTAGGAATAATTACATGGGATAGCATATCCCTCCATTTAGTACATGCATTGTGGGTATTTCCACATCACAAAATGTTCCGCCTCCATTTGTATTTGGTGGAGGATATAGTTCAAGTATGCAAATAATACCCAAGTCACAACTAGGAGGTTTCACTTCCAAGTTTACATCTATGTTTATGATTCCCACTATTGGTCCTAGCATATTGATTGGTTGTTAAGTCAGACCCAAGGGCCAAAAGTTTGGGAACTATGTGGAAACAATTATGTGAAGTGACTTGGGTGAATAGAGTTATATAGAAAATTTTGTTGCCTATATCTCCTTGTGGACAAAGCCATCAGATGAGGATGCATTGATCACAATACACCTTGAATGTAAGTGGAATAAGAACTATGTTGGCATACATGAACATTAGCATAGAATAAATCAAACTTAGATTCTGTTAACTTTAGTTCTTTCATGTAGTTAAGCTTATATTAGAGAATTATATATTGATTACCTTATTAGTATTGCAATATCGAATTCATCTCTCTTCTAGATTTATTTTACAATTCTTACAATTTTATGTAATTATTCTCCAACTAGGCCTTTACCTATGTAGGCTCTAAAACTTTAACATGGTATGAGAGGAGCAAGGTGTATCAGGAAAGTGCATGAACAATTTCCTTATGTTTGACGATCAAAGCATTGGAAACTGCTAAGATATTCAAAATTTCAATTGTTTTCATAGATTGAAAGCGCAAAAAAAAACTAAATAATTTAATTAGTTAAAGAATTGAATACTTATCTTATTCTATTCCCACTCCATAAAATTATTATGAATGGAAGTCGGTGATTTTGTGTCATATTAGGAGCGAATGCTTGTATTTGATAGTCATAGGAACTGAGATGAAATAAATGTTAGAGGATGAGAAGTTCGATTAGCCTAACATATTATGTCTATATATGTCGTGCGATATTATTTATGACATCATAAATACTAAATCACCACATGAAATCTACACTACATTAAAAGGATTATATGGTGACGAAGATGATCTAAAAGAAAACCATTTGGAGATGGAGAGATCAATCTATCATAGCAGTCATGAAACAAGATAAGACTTATTTAACAACATGAAAAAAACATTCTCGAGACAATGTTGAACATTAAAACTCTTCTTGTTCTCTTGTTCAGCAAGTTGTAAAAACTAAATTAATACATTTAATATTAACAATACATTAACAAAAGTAAAATAAATTAACAATACATTTAATATTTAAATATTATTTATATAATAATTCAAAGATTATAACTCTATATTTAAAGTTATATTATTTCTATATAACTCTATTCACCCAAGTCACTTCACATATTGATTGGTTGTTAAGTCACACCCAAGGGCCAAAAGTTTGGGAACTATGTGGAAACAATTATGTGAAGTGACTTGGGTGAATAGAGTTATATAGAATTTTTTGTTGCCTATATCTCCTTGTGGACAAAGCCATCTGGTGAAGATGCATTGATCACAATACACCTTGAATGTAACCAGAATAAGAACTATGTTGGCATACATGAACATTAGCATCATAGACATATGAGTTATGTTTAATGGGGGTGGTGGTGTATAGGGGAATTAACATAGCATAAACCATATTTAGGTTTAGTTGACTTTAGTTCTTACATAGTTTAACTTATCTTATCTAGTTTACAAATTCTTTTATCACTATTGAATATACAAAATTTATTATCGCAATTTTTTTTAATTCTCAAAAGTTTATGCATTTGTTCTCTAACTAGGTCATTACCGCTACAATCACTAATAATTTAATAATGTACCTTGATCATAGTTTGGAGTAGTAATGGAAAGAACCAAATGAAGTACATGGTGGAATTTCCTTAAATTCTTGTGAAAAATGTGTAAATAGTCGATATTTGAAGTTTTATTAATTATACTGAGTAAGGTATGAGAGTCTCAAACAAGCATAATTGATTTACAGTATGAATAGCCTCTTATGAGTAACCTCTTATGGATATGGAAGTAAAGGTCAAAATCTATTTTATTGTATTAATGCAAGATAATATATAACTAGAAAAGTAAAATAAATTAACAATACATTTAATATTTAAATATTATTTATATAATAATTCAAAGATGTAACATTTAAACAAATAATGTGCATTAATCAATCCAAAAAATTATTTATGATAAAAACCATGGACGTTGGAGTCTGCAGGTTTACAAGCAGATTAGGTTGTAAAATATTAACATGGAAGATAACATGTAACATGCCAGGTATATGTGTATATACGATAATGGTATGCCATGCAAAAAAATTATTCAACTATCATTCACATATAAACCATGCACGTTACAGTGTGCATGTTTGCAGAGAGATATAACATGTAACATGACAGGGATATACACCACAGATAAATGTGTGTGTACATGTGTGAACAAGCATCGACTTTAGCATGTTGAGAAGCACACACAAAACGCATCGCTCTGTTAGCCTGCCTGGCGGGTCTTCCGGGAGGCTGCCCATGTTGATCTATTTAAATCCCCAGAACACGCTGTGCAAAGGTGACAATGGGCATTCTTTCTCCGTCGTTTGGTTTGCCTGCAACACCGGCCATCCATGGGCACCTGGTTTCCTGATGGCATTTGGGGTTTCCATAGTAAACGAAGGTCTGCTATTTACATATTGTGAGCCGACCCAAATGCAATAACCAAATGTCTCCCCCATGTATTTCTCCTTCGGTTGTGTAGTTTTCATTCATCTGCTAAAGATAGTGCACATTGTGAGGAATTATCTCCACCACACAAGGATTTTACCCCGCCTGATGAATCCGAACTTCGATCGGCACCATTTGATGCTAAAGACATAAATGTTTTTACTTCCCCAGTGAATACCGGTTCGCCCATTCATTTAGAAGCCGAAGTAAACCTTGGATCCACTATCATAATGGAGGATAAAATTCCTTATGGCCCTACTGTTTCTGCTGTCCACCATCAAACCCGCCCCAGCTCTGCACCATTATACACCTCTCCATCCATGCCGCCCCTTGAAAACGCATCCCCTTCCCCCTCACCACAATATATCGAGAATGTGGACTTATCGGACTCCCTTAATGTCACTACTGCTCTTGTTGAAAACCATCAAACCTGCCCCACACCTGATCCATTATATCCCTCCCCCTCCATGCCTCCTCCCCCGTCCATGCCTCCCCCCTCTCCTCCCTCTCCACATAATTTCGAGAATGTGGACCTTTCAAACTCCCCCATAAACTGGGATGATATTGAATCCTCAACAACTGCAACTCTGATTTGTTTGCCTTCACCATTTTTGACAACATCCTAGGATCAAGATGGTCACCCTGCCTGTGCAATATTGCTGCAAGAGAAAATCAATCTGCATCCCACACTTCAGAGAGGTAAAACACAACCTCTTTTCCGGATGAACCTTGACCTCACAAAGAGAAAATTGAATTATCTCAGAAATGACTTGGTGTTGAAATAATGCTGGGGCTTCCAAATGACACATTTCTTATATAGAACCGTTTGTTTATTAAATTAAAATATCACGACCTGATATCCCCCACGTGGCCAGATTTATATTTATTTTCTTTCTGTGTGCAAACGTGTATGAGTGAACATAATACAAGTTGTGCCTGCCCTCACCGATCCTTCCCCTCGGGATGTCCTTCTGACAGCATGAGCCTGCCTATCCAATGTGTTTACTTCCTGTTCCTAGAATTGTTAGGTATTTTTATGGTGTCACTTTTGATATAATTTGTGGACACATCATAATCTGTTTGCCTTCGTCGGTTTCTTTCTGCTGGTATATATGGGGCATCATATATTGTAAATGAGTGCATTATCTATGCTCTATAACTTGCGCTATTCGTACAGTGCTGCTTTGCACTGTTTCATCATGTAATATGTACTGTTTTGCATATCTTAATATATAAAACAGCGTTTTTTTCTTTCTGAAAAAAAAAAAAACCCGAATAAAATAAAACAAAATTAACCATGAGTTGCACACAACATAACGGTGTGCATAAGTCAGGTGAAATAACCCGGATAAAATTAAACAAAGTTAACCATGAGTTGCCCTATAGATTTGTTTTGGACTTGCATCTCAAAAATCGATTTCAGGCGATATATCTCAATAAATTAGAGTTTTCATCGTCACGTTCCAGGTACTCCTTTGATATCAAGTCTTCAATTCGGGCTTTTATGGCTTTAAATTCGGGTTTGAACGTGCTTTGGAGCTGTTCAACACACTCACTCAATAGTTGTTGTTGAGTTAAGGTTTTTCTAGCCTTCATGATGCGAACAATTGCTGAATCTATTGAGCACTGTCTGTCTTCTTTTACATTTTCGATCACTCTATTCCTCTCATTCTCATTGAACTTCACCTCTGTAAGTGGAATCTTAATCTTCTTCAACTTGTGAGAAAAGGAAGGATTGAATTCAAAATTATCGCTTGCAGATATTGTTGTAGTGATAGGTTCCTTTAGAAGAATCTTATACTTGCCACATGAAAGTGAATTCAGTAGTGGAATAACATCCTCATCTTTCAAATTGAGTTGAGATTTAATTTCTTCATAGCTCAGCTTTCTAGCTTCATTGAAGAGCAACAGCAGAGCTGCCTGGTATGTTGTTACTGCCAATTCTAATACCGAGGTACCAAATTTGGAGATGATGTCACAGGTCCCCAAGGAGTATACCCATGTAATTGTACAGTGTTTATATCTGAGAGAGTAAAAATTATGAAACTTGAAAAGGCATTCAACCATCTCAGAAGGTAGATAAAGATTGGAAGACTTGAGAGTCGGCCAACGTGCAGCATTCAGTACTGTGACACCGAACGTTAGCTTCATATCGTTATATGCAGAATTGTTAAACTCAGCTTGGATTTCTTTGGAAACTACGAAATCCTTAACCATGCCCTCCATCTTCGATATAAGAATAGAACCACAGGGCTCCTTCAACTTTGACAATTTATTTTGCTCATATTCAATATTTACACCTCTATCATGCAACAATCTCCGAGCTAAGTATTTCCTGCAAAATTCCGCAAATAAATCTTTGTCACTCACATACTGAACAAGTTTTACAACCTTTTCCAACAGACCCTCAATATTATCATCATCGGTCCTTTTTAGACTGCCACCCTTGTTCAATAAATTATCCCAAAAAGATGCAAACAACTCTGGACTTGTGATTCCTCCAACTGTTTTATTGCATATTACCAAGAATGCTTCGTTGAGAGCCTTAGAAATGGAGTTCTCATTTTGAAATTCATTCTGCAAATAATCCACATACTTGTCATAAATTTCAATGACCTTCTCTACGAATTCATGTCCCTGTACTCTTCTACTGTTTGATGAGTTACTGTTCTGGTCAGCCCATTTAACTAACTCTATTCCTCGGCCAATTATATGTTGTTGAAAAAGACTTGCTATTGGTTGGATACCTTCGGGGATTTTACAGAATAACCTGTACATTCTAGAAACATCAATTTTCTTACTATCCCGAAGCAGCTCATCGAAACCTGAATCACGTTTTCCTAAAACTTGAATTTCATAACGGGCAAGGAGTTCATCTTGGACTATATCTAATAATCCATTCTTGCTGCTGGAGTGCAAATAATTGTCAACTCTGCGTTCCTCATTCTGCAAGCACTCCTCCGCCATTACCATATATTGTGGACAAGAATACTCTGAAATCCATAAAGCAGCCTTTCGAGCATAGTAAATTCGAGTATCCTCAAAAATAGAATTTTCAAAATTATTCTGGTAGTAAGCTAGGTCACCTCTACCAATTTCCAGATACATGTCCACAAATTTTCTTAACGATGCACTGTCAATCTGCTCTCCCTCGCGCTCTCGCTCAATCAAATCGAACACAACATTCTTAAGATTAATGTGTGTGTCATCAGGAAGAGAATCTAAGAAACAAATAAACCCAACATCTCTTACTGGGAGTCGTGGGGTCGACCAGACGTGGCAATTCAAATAAGCGAACATACCGGACAGGTAACGAAAGAAGGACTTGTAATTTTCCCAACGTTTGAGGAATTCCTTTAGCAAGAACTCATCATGTTGTTCCCTTAATGCTGGTAAAACTGCCCAAGAGATGTACTCTTCAAGCGACTTCATGTACATATCGTAAACTTGTTGTGAGTAGTTTTCACTTTCACTGTTGTACGTGTTACTGCTACACATGTTGCAGATAGTTTCATAAATTCTGATGTACTCATCCAAATGTAACTTGTCGCTGCAATTAATTCCTTCCAACTTGTTTCTCAATTTTTCGATACCGGTAGACACCACAGCCCAGCCTTCTTCCCATGTTATCACACGCCTCTCCATTATTCTCTTCGTCGATAGTATTTTCGTTCGTCCCACGCTTCAATTGTCCGCCAACACAGATTTCCCAGAATCACCGTACCGTTTCAAATATTATGTAACTATCAACGATTTTGTTCATTGTGCCACAATGAGTGATCAACTTATAGGAGACTCAATCGTTATACTGCTGCGCCGACATGATTTATTAGTTCATGTTATTACCAAAGGATTAAATATTAATAACTCGGTCGGTTAAGTAAATACCTCTACTGCGCTAAATAGATAGGTTTAGATTTATCTTAAATTTCGAAATCATGACATTAACGAGGGTTCCTTATCAAAATAATGTTATCAAGAAAAATTTATCCTGTATTAAATCCATATGTTAAATAGCTCTAGCTCTACATGGGATGAAGCTAAATTTATATGAAATATAGGAGATCATAAAATTAGAGAGTCTTGCCTATCAAAATATAAATAGCTCTACATGGGATGAAGCTAAATTTACATTAAATCCAAGAAATCATAACATTAAGATGTTGTACTCGCATCTTAAAAATCTTTTCATTGAGATCTAACCAGTCTTGGTTTCAGTACTTGTTCAATCGGTTAAGGTGTCACTCATAAATGTACTAACATTTTAAAAATGGTAAGCAATAATTAAATTTAATAAAGACTTAATATTATTTATTAATAAGTTGAAATAGGTTTAAAAAACTTACCAATGTGGGCACGATATAGGTTAATGCTTATCTAAGTAACCAACAAAATTATTATTTTCTTAATTTATTTTCTACAATCTTTTATATATATATTGTTGTTTTACTTTACAATAATGGTTTTAAAAATTAACTCACTTGTCAAAATGATGGCTTTAAAAATTAAGTAAATTTCATTATTGGTTGTGCACATTTTAAAATAGTCTATATATTTGACCATTAAGTTCAAATTTAACTCTTATATGTAAAAATGTATGGATACATTTTTTACATTATTTTGACAAATATTTTTATAAAGGAATTAAATATACATCACTTAAGCTTTTATAGATAAATAAGTTGGATTGAATACTTATATATGTTCAGTTCAGTTTTAGTCGAGTTCTTCTAGTGCTTTTCCACATACCTCAAATCTTTTTGACAAAATCATGAGTTTTAGAGTTTAAGAATGAAGACTTTTCTCCAAGCCCAAGAGTGTTGGGATACACTTCAGATCGTCTATGTAGAGCCGACCCAAGAAGCATGGGAGGCCATAACCAAGAATCAGAGGAATGTTGCTCTTGAACTTAGAAAGAAGGAGAACAGAGCCAGATGTTGGATATAAAACTCAGTCGATGACTCTATCTTTGACAAGATAACCGGTGTGTCAACATCAAAAGAAGCTTGGGATATTTTGAAAGTTGCGTATCAAGGAAATGATACAATGAAGATAGTTAAATTGCAAACATTGCGAGAAGATTTTGAAACCCTAAAGATGAATAACACAGGGAATGTGGATCAGTTCATGGCTAGGGTCATGGGAAAAGTCAATCAGATCAAAGTCATTGGTGAAACCATTACAAACTAGAAAATTGTTGAAAATGTCCTTCGAAGTCTACCCAAGAAATATGACATGATTGTAACAACCCATTTGGAATCCAAATATTTTACAACCTTCTCTATATAACAGTTGACTCGATCACTTTTGGCACACGAAACAAGATTCAATCTCACAGAAGATTCCACAGAACAAGCTTTCAGAACACAAATTTCATTTGGCAGAGGTAGAGGCAGAGGATATAGAGGCGGCAACAAGCGAGGGAGAGGACGAAGCAGTAGCATATCAAATCATCATCATGCAACAGAGTAGTGGAGACCTCCATGAAACCGAACCTGGAGAGGCAGATCATGGAACAGATCAAGTGTCCAATGTTATTACTGCAATAAGTTTGGCCACTATGAACAAGACTGCAGAAAGAAATGATCAGATCAACAAATAGGGATTATCAATCTCTCCAACAATGAAGGAGAATCCTCAAGGACCATGTTTCTTTCATGCCATCTTTTGGAAGACAAACAAAGTGAAGACTTTTGGTTGTTGGACTATGGATGCAACAATCACATGTCACGAAACAAGAATCTTCTTTCTTCTCTGCATGCTTCCATAACATCAGGGATTACACTTGGACATAGTACAAGTATTAAAGCTGAAGGAAAAGGTATTGTCCCTATTATTACTAAACAAAATCAGAACAAATGCATCCGTGATGTTTACTATGTTCCTCAACTAAAACATAATCTCATTAATGTAGGAAAACTAATGGAAAATGGCTATGATGTATTATTTCAAAAGAACAAATGCTATATATATGACAAATATCCCCATAAAAGGTTGATAGCAAAAGTTGAAAAGACCAAGAGTAGGATGTTTCCATTCATTCTTAGAAGCCAAAATACCAAACAATATTTAGTCCACAATATATCAAGAATAAATCAGACTCATTTATGGCATTTTATGTATGGCCACATCCTAATCAAGAGTATAAGTCTGCTTCAAAAGAAATCTATAGTCTTTGGTCTTCCTATTATGAGTGAAAAATATTGTAATTGTGAAATTTGTGTCCTATCCAAGCATAAAAGAGATAGCCTTCCCACATCATCGTCGTGGGCGAAAGAGCCTTTAGCACTTTTCCATATAGATATATGTGGCCCAATGAAGACATAGTCCGTTGGTGGTAGTTTCTAATTTCTCCCATTTATTGATGACTTTAGCAGGAAGATATGGGTGTACTTTTTAAAAAATAAATTAGACACTTCCTTGATTTAATGAGTTCAAGCAAGAAGAAGAAGAAAGAGTGGAAAATTCTTCAAAGTACTTGGATCATACAGAGAATGAGAGTACAACTGCAATGAATTAAAAACATTTTTTCGACAACAAGGAATTGTAATGCAGAACACTACAAGATACACTCCATAGCATAATGGAGTAGCAGAAAGAAAAAATCAGTTGATCATGAACATGGTGAGATGCATACTTCGTGAGAAGAATTTGTCAAACAACTATTGGGCCAAAGAAGTGTCCACAACAGTGTATTTTCTCAACAGATCGCCAACAACCACTCTTCAAGATACAATACCTGAAGAAGCATGGGATGGTAAGAAGGTAAATGTATCAGAATTTAAAACTTTTGGATCAGAAGATTTTTCACATGTTCCTAAGAAACTAAGAAAAAATCTTGATCATAGGAGTAAAACATGCATATTTGTAGGCTATGATGAGCAGTAAAAAACCTACAGACTTTACATTCCTATTACCAAAAAGTTTATTTTAAGCAGAGATGTCAAATTTTTCGAAAATAAATCTTGGTTTGATCATGTAGATGAAACTCCAAATTATTATTTTTATCTACCACAGTCACCACGATTTCAGGTTCAAGAACAACCAGACCATTCTAAAAATGGTGCATCATCAAGTAGTGATTTAGCCAGTGATCAAACATCTTCATAAGAGGGAAAAAAAAAATAAGTATGAGAGAGATATATGAATAGGAGCATGAATTAGACCAGCATAATATGTTTGCATTTCTTTCAGCTGAACAGACCCATTTTGAAGAAGTTAAAGAAAAGCATTGGGTTGATGCAATGAACCAAGAAATTGTTGCCATAGAGAAAAACCGCACTTGGGAATTAACTGATCTCCCAAGAGACAAAACTAGAATTGGTGTAAAATGGGTATATAAGACCAAGCTAAATGAAAATGTAAAAATTGAGAAACATAAGGCAAGGTTGGTTGCCAAAGGATTCTCACAACAATTTGGTGTCTACTATAGTGAAACATTTTCTCGAGTAGCAAGGCTAGACACTGTCAGAACCATTTTGTCCACAAAATCTCAACACAAATGGAAAGTCTATCAGCTTTATGTAAACTCTACCTTCCTAAATGGTATATTACATGAATAAGTTTATGTAGAGCAGCCTCCTTGTTTTGAACTGCCATGACATGAGCATAAAGTGTATAGATTGAAGAAAGCTTTATATGATTTGAAACAAGCTCCAGGAGCTTGGTATAGTCGCATCGACACTTATCTCATCAAAAGTGGTTTTTCCAGAAGCAGCTATGAAACCATATTGTATACCAAATGTCATGATGGTAAAATTATTATTATATGCCTTTATGTAGATGACCTTATTTACACAATTTATATGATGTTAGAAGACTTCAAAGAAGCAATGCAAGTAGAGTTTCATATGACAGATCTATGATTCTTGAAATATTTCTTAGGCATTGAAATTCACCAATCGACTAATGGAATTTTTGTTGGTTAACAAAAATATTCCACTCACATTATCCAAAATTTCAGAATGATCATTTGGAAATCAACTGATACTCCAATTTCTCAAGGCACCAGACTCAACAAAGAATATTTAGCACCACTGTTGATTCTACAATGTATAAAAGTATAGTTGGTAGTTTGTTCTATCTCAGTGCAAGTAGACCTGATATTATGTTTGCAGTAATTTTTGTCTCCAGGTTTATGCAGTCACCAAATATTACTCATTGAAAATTTGGAAAAAGGGTGTTAAGGTATATTTCAGGGACCATGGACTATGGTTTATTTTATACACATTATGAAAATTGTTCACTTTCAGGTTATAGAGACAACAATTGTGTAGGGAGTTTAGATGATCACAAAAGTACCTCAAGGTATGTTTTTCATCTTGGAACCAATCTGATTTCATGGGCATCCAAGAAGTAGTCAATCGTTTCAATATCTTGTATAGAGGCCAAAGTTGTAGCAACAAATTCGACAGCTAGTCAAGGAGTGTGGTTGAGAAGATTGTTGAAATATATTTCAAATATTCAAAAGGAGCCGAATCCAATTTACTGTTATAACAATTGAGCAATTTCTTTAATAAAAAATCATGTTTTTCCCAAAAAGAGGAAGCCCATTGACAAAATTTTTCATTTTATTCGTGAACTTGTCAATAATGGAGACATACCATTGTATTTTGTGGTTCCAAAGATCAGCTTGCACATATTTTCACAAAGCCATTGGGAAATAATTTATTTCAATTTCAAAGACAGAAATTAGGCATTGTTAGTGCCTCCACTTGTAACAGTTGAGATTAGGAGGAAATGTTGAGATACTAATATCACTGTGAGTTAGGTATCATTTCATTTAATTCTATTGTCTACTAGGTGTCGTGGATAGTTCATTTTTACTTCAGTTTTAGTCAAGTTCTACTGGAGTCATTTATTATTGATGTTTACAATGTAATCTATTTAACTAACTTTTAATATTGAGAAGGGAAATCTTTTCTCCAGTTTTTCTCTCTCATTCTTTGTCAATATATTTGAAAGGATTCATTTATTTTTAGATAAATTCCATAATAACACAATCTTATGGCACACACATCACTCATTGTAGCCAAAACTAGTGAGGTATTTTAGAAATTATATATAAGTATAGAATGAAACATTTTTCCATTATTTTTAGATTTTGATAAATATATATGTGTGTGTGTGTGTGTGTGTGTGTGTGTGTGTATTTAAACACTTGAATTTTTAATCTATCATAAATTTATTTTAATTTCATATTTCCCAAATATATGAGGAATTATATGGGCAAAAATTAAAAAAAAGTTTTCAATCTAGAAATTTGAGACCTCTCAACCTATGCTAGATCCTATTTTGAGTGGATTTATGCTAGGTATGCTTATATGCTTAGTCCATATTAAAGGTTGGAAGATTAATCTTTCTTTTTATCCAAATAATGAAATAGGACTAGGATATTCTTATAACAACCTTTGTTACACACACACACACACACAAAGTGGAAATTATGTTTATTTTGAATCAATTAGGTAAATACCAACTTAAAAATATGAATGTATACATTGAGCCTCTAATTGCATAGTTACTAAAGTTATGTGATGGCATCACCTTATATAACATATCTAGACCAATAAGCTAAAGGAAATCTCAATTCCATGGAAACGTTTTAAATCTACAATAGATTTTTTCTTGCATTTATGTGGCATGTAATGTACACCTATATTTCACTTGTATACAATATTATGAAAAAATAAGGCATGCTATATAAATAATTCCTTAGTATATAATTGAGACACATATTAATCCATATATTGTAGGTCTCAAAAAACAAAAGGGTAAATTTTCATGTCCAATTTATGGTCCTAGAATGAAATATTGTCATTCAATATATTTAGGCAATAATGCTTTTAATGAATATAGCCACTCCATCTCTAAGAACCATAAGTAAAATATATTTTCATCAAGAAAGAAGAGACTAAAATAAAAAAATGAAGAATGACACCTTAGCTATTTGCAATAATGACACCTTAGCTATTTGCAATATAATAGAAAAAATCAAGCAAGAAACTACTTTATGTAGCATATATAATGTTTTACAATTTTGATGCCTATTCTATTTATTGTATCTAACTGCTAATATTATGATTTCATTTTTTATTCATAAAGGTGTCAAGGTGTTAATGCGGTTCGAAAAGGAATGAAAAATTGCAACGTAGAATTTAGTAGGTTTCCCTACTATAAAAAAACATTCATATAGCTTATTGGTTTGGACCATTGCATATTGGGAAGAATGTAAGAAAAAAATTATGGAGATTATTTGATGGAAGGAATTACAAGGAAAAAATATATATATATATATATATATATTATTTGTAGTGATGTTGAGTAAGCGAGTCATGCAATGAAATATGATTTATTACACGGTGATGGAAAACGAGACACATTTCCATGGTTATATTTATAGAGAAAAAAGAACATTGTAGAAGAGCTCATTCATAAAATTAAATTTCCCATCATAATTTCTTCAAACTTATATAATATATTAATGAAGGTGAATTTGGTGGAGTAAAAAATAATGACTTGCATACCTTCATTAAGGTAAGATTTTGTTACATTTCTATATTGGTATACATAATTTTATTATTATTTTTATTTACTTCATCTTTGACACACTTTTTTTATTTTATTCGTGAACTTGTCAATGATGGGGACATAGCAATGTATTTTTGTGGTTCCAAAGATTAGCTTGTCGATATTTTCACAAAGCCATTGGGAAATAATTTATTTCAATTTCTCTCTAGGCATTGTTAGTGCCTCCACTTGTAACAGTTAAGATTAGGAGGGAATGTTGAGATACTAATATCACTATTAGTTAGGTATTATTTCATTTAATTCTCTTGTCTGCTAGGTATCGTAGAGAGTTCATTTTTACTTCAGTTTTAGTCAAGTTCTACTCGAGTCATTTATTATTTATGTTTACAATGTAATCTATTTAACTATCATTTAATATTGAGAAGGGCAATCTTTTCTCCAGTTTTTCTCTCTCATTATTTGTTAATAAATTTGAAAGGATTCATTTACTTTTATATAACTTCCATAATAACACAATCTTATTGCACACACATCACTCATTGTTACCAAAACTAATGAGGTATGTTAGAAATTTTATATAAGTATACAATGAAATAGTTTTCCATATATATATATATATATATATATATATTTAAACACTTCATTTTTTCATCTATCATAAATTTATTTTAATTTCATATTTCCTAAATCTATGAGGAATTAGATGTTCAAAACTTAAAAAAAAAAGTTTTCAATTCTAGACATTTGAGACCTCTCAACCTCTGCTAGATCCTATTTTAAGTAGATTTATGCTAGGTATTCTCATATGCTTAGTCTATATTAAATTTTGGAAGATTAATCTTTCTTTTTATCCAAATAATGAAATAGGACTAGGATATTCTTATAACAACCTTTGTTACACACACACACAAAGTAGTAATTATGTTTATTTTGAATCAATTAGGTAAATACCAACTTAAAAATATGAATGTATACATTGAGCCTCTAATTGCATAGTTACTAAAGTTATGTGATGGCATCACCCCAATAAACTAACGGAAATCTCAATTCCATGGAAACCTTTTAAATCCACAATAAATTTTTTCTTGCATTTATGTGGCATGTAATGTACACCTATAATTCACTTGTATATAATATTATGAAAAAATAAGGCATGCTATATAAATAAGTCCTTAGAATATAATTGAAAACACACATTAATCCATATATTGCGGGTCTCAAAATACAAAAGGATAAATTTGCATGTCCAATTTATGGTCCTAGTATGAAATATTGTAAACATAATTATTTTGATGAATATAGCCACTCCCTCTCTAAGAACCATAAGTATTGAACTATTGAAAAATATATTTTCAATAGGAACGCAAGAAACTACTTTATGTAGCATATATAATGTTTTACAATTTTGATATCTATTCTATTTATTGTATCTAATTGTTAATATTATGATTTCATTTTTTATTCATAAAGGATGTCAAGGTGTTAATGCGGTTCGAAAAGGAATGAAAAATTACAACGTAGAATTTAGTAGGTTTCCCTACTATAAAAAAACATTCATATAGCTTATTGGTTTGGAGCATTGCATATTGGGAAGAATGTAACCAAAAAAATATGGAGAATATTTCACGGAAGGAATTACAAGGAAAAAAAAATTATTTTATTTGTAGTGATGTTGAGTAAGCGAGTCGTGAAATGAAATATATGATTTATTACATGGTGATGGAAAACGAGACACACTTCCATGGTTATATTGATAGAGAAAAAAAAACAAATTTCCCATGATAATTTTTTCAAATTTATATAATATATTAATGAAGGTGAATTTGGTGGAGTAAAAACTAATGGGTTACATACCTTCATTAAGGTAAGATTTTGCTACATTTCTATATCGGTATACATAATTTTAGTATTTTTTTTGTTTACTTCATCTTTATATATTATGATATAGATATATCGCTTCTAGAAAATTTTAAAAAAAACATAGTTCATGTTACATATTATATAGAAAAACACATAAATGATTTATGTGTAAAATATTGACTGTAAAATTTGTTGACATGTGTTTTACTTGCAATTTATAATTTCTTTTAATTTAAACCTGTTATTTTCATGGATTATGTACATGTGGTTGTGATATAACCAAATACATAAAGAATATATAAAGTATTTTAGGAGTGAAAATCATAGGTTAATGTATAGAATGAAAAGGTACCTATCTCCAACAATTTTAAGTACACAAGAACACCACCTCATACACCAAATTGAGATTGAAATGTTTGGACTTGTCCACACATTGTGAATGTAGACGGTAGAGAGGAATTTGAAATCACTAAATGATTTCTTTTTAGGAATAGATCATGTTCTAAGGGTTCTATTGTGGTGGGATATATGGTTTATTAATCCTCGGTGTAGATTAATAAATTACTTCCTAATTTAGTAACACATATGAATGTTCCTTTGATTTGGGGTGTCCATTTAGTCAATAAATTCAAAGCTGAGGAATTTTGGGGGAAATATAGTATTAGGAAACTGAAAGATAATCGGATGATAGGGAACAATAATAATTTTGATTATTAGTTTTCATCTATATCATACCTATTTAGTTTGTATTCTTTGGTCAATTATTAAACATTACTAATGTCACTAATTAATGATGAACTTTTCCTTTTCCATATAGTTCATTAGGGCTCGGATTCACACCATTTATACATTATAAACAATATCTCAATGGATAATGGTATGAATAGTATAGTATATACAATGTTATGGTAGGTTATCATGACAAGATGTATCAAAATTTGTTAAAAAGACTCATTCTAATCAAGTTTGATCCTTATGTAGACAGAAATTGATTTAACATATGTTTTAAAAGATAAAAAGGAAAGCATATTCCTACATACTTTTAGTTAATTTCCACTATACTAATAAATGTGGTATATCGTTTCCTAAAATACTCAAATGTATAAATATGTTTATTAATTGGTAATGCATTTTTCATGAGTTGTACATATTTTAGTTGAAACAACATTGTGTTATTTTGTCCAAAATCTATAAATTTCACATCGATAATTTGGATGAAAAGAAGAAACTTCTTATTTTGGTATATATATATAGTCTTTAAAGTAATTAATATTTCCTATAAAGTCACAAGCATCCATGGCATCTCAAAATATCTGTTATGGACATTTGGAAGATATACTTGAATGAATGTGACCCTAAAAGAAAAACTATTAAGCATGATATTGTGTTTACCATGGTTAATACAAGGATATTTGAGTTGAGAACAAAGGCATATGTTCTTCCATGCCAATGTGAATAGGTATTTTTCTCAGAGCTTGTAGCTAAAGTGGTTTGGTCATATATTGTTAGACATGATCTAGGAGGAAATCCTATAAAATATAAAGAACCATAACAATATTGTATTAAGGAAGAAGGTATTCAAATCTGAAGTAGCTAGATATGTTGGATAAAGAATTAGAATTTATAGACCTAGATAATAGATGAAAATGTTCTCAATGACGTTACCAACAATGAAATTGTTGAAAATGAAAGTGATGATGGTGTTGCAATGTTCAATCCTTTCAACATCAATTATAGGATGGATAATATATATGTGCAATTCGATGAAGAAAAATATCAAATATATTGAATTATTTAAATGTAGGAGCTATGTGATTATATATATTTTTGATGATTTATGTTATTTAGATTATTTTCCTATATGGTATAATTATGTAAATTATTAACTTTCTTTTCATTGACCTTGATTCATCTCTCATGTGACCAAGCTATAATATCCTAAACCATATTCAGCAAGTGCTTTAGTGGTTGGGATATTAGGGGGTTAAAGACATTATATAAAAAGGTAATAAATAAATAAATAAAAATAAGTTATAAAAAAAAGTGTACAAAACACTATGATGCCAAATCACCTAACCAAATAAACCCATTCGCAACCCCAATGACCTCCGCACTAATTGACGCCGCTTCATAGCAAGGAAAACTTGTGTAAAATAGTAGTAAATTAAAGTTTGTGTTGAATCAACCCCAGTTGTCATGTAAAGAGAGTGTAAAGAGGAGAAAAATGTTGATATCTTCATTGGATCAACCCCGCCAATTAACAAGGAAAGTGCATAGAGGAGTGGATCCATCCAGGGATACAATGACCCCACATCTACATCCAAGAAGGGATCAAATCAACAATATATTCGGTATGTCTCGAAGGATTTTTTTGCATCCAATCTATATCATTTAGTAGCCATGCTATTTTTTTTTTACATTTTTATTCCACTCTCTATACAGAAGAGACAAAGAGACCAATTCAGATTATGAGACTAAGAGGCCAAATGAATGTCATTTATTTCCAACATTGGGTTCGAGGGAATGGTTTAGTAAAAGATAAATAACACAATTTCATAATTGTGACATAAAAAATGGGAGAAAGTTCTTATAGTAGATCCTTATGTTTTAAAGGGTTTTTTTATTCTTTTCCTCGAGAAAAACTTACATGATCTCAATCTCCAAAACCTTACTTGGGGTTAGAATTCCAAAAGTTTAAATTCATAAATAGAATAAGGAGGTCTTGAGGATAATTGGTGACACTACATTAAATTTCATTAATTTTTCTAATAATAAGTTTGATGATGCTTTAAAATGTTATAGCTATATTATGGTTTATAACCAATGCGAGTCAACATAGTAAACACATTTTAGCCTAGTTAACCAACAAAATCTAGGTTAGCCTACTATACTATCATTCACTAGTTAACCATGGTTGGCCATAGTTAAATTAGTAAACCTAGTAGACATAGTTGAACCTATTAAACCTAAGTTAACCTAGTAAACCTAATTCAAGCGAGTCAACATAGTAAACCTAGGCCAACCTAGTAAACATAATAAACGTAGAAAATATGGAAAACATAGAAAACTAAGGTCAACCTAGTAAACCTGGAACAATTAGGTCAAAATAATAAACCTAGTACACCTAGGTCAACCTAGTAAACTTATGTGAACCTTGTAAACCTAGGTCAACCTAGCAAACCTTGATCAACATAGTAAATGTAGCAAACCTAATTGACATAGCTGGTAAGTATGTTCTTGACATATAGCCTCTCCCGTATTCTTTTTATTTTCCTCTTATTCAAAGCCATAATGCACATATTTTATGTTCCACAACTAATCACTGGAACTATACATAGTCTATAATGTTATTCTTTTCAATTTGATCAAGTTCATCATCCATGGCCTTAAACCAACATTAAACTTTACTATCTTGATTTACATTTTGTGCTTCAATGGTCGATAATAAAGCTAGATAACTAGGATATTCTACAAGGGTTCTTCTTGCTTGTACCCAAGATTTATTTTATCCTAGAATTTGAGCTTCTTGATGATTCTTTTGGACATACCTAGAAGGAGCCTTTTCTTTAAATGATATGTCTTCTTCTGTTGCTTTATTAGTTTCTTCCTCTATATCATTGCAATTTGATGTAGGAAAGCATTAATCATCATCATCCTCCTTTTTTGTTGTTACCTTTTAGGGAACTGTGTAGGCTTCATCAATCAAAACATCAATACATTCACAAATTTTACAAAGTCTCTCATTGTATCATTTGTATCCTTTTCCTCGAGATGATTAACCAAGAAGTATTCCTGCATCTACTCTAGCTTCAAACTAACAAAGTTGTTGATAATTATTTTTTATGAAACATTTTCTTCCAAAAACTCTAAAATTATTTACAGTGGGAGGTTTACCATATGAGAGTTTGTAAGGAGTTTTATCAATATTCACACAAAGATGAGCCTTTTTTATAATATTTATTGCAGTATGTGTAGCTTCACCCTAGAAGGTGTTAGGAGTGCCACCCTCATCAAGCATAGCATGAGACATTTGTTGAATTGTTCTATTCATTATTTCTGTCACGCCATTTTGTAGAGGAGTTTTGGACACATAAAATTATCTTCTAATGCTATATTTCTCACACAAATCAAAGAATTCATTTGATATGTATTCTCCTCCTTGGTTAGATATGAGGCATTTGATTTTTAGATCTAATTCATTTTCAACTAAAGCTTTGAATACCTTAAATTTATCAAATGCTTCATCTTTCTATTTCAATAAACCAATTTAGCACATTATAGAAAAATCATCAATGAATATGATATAGTATTGTTCTCCAAGAGGTGACCTTTCCCTTACAGTTCCACACAAATCAACATGTATAAGTTCAAGACGCTTGTTGATCCTTCTTTGGCATTGAATTGAAATAGGGTTTTCTTACTGAATTGACATGACTTTCATATGGTAATTTCTGGTAGGGAAATGTTGTGTAGATCACGAACATATTTGAGCTTGATTTATTTTCTTATTTGACAAAATCTTAGATGTCCCAACCTTTTGCACAATAACCTATTTTCCTCTGTTTTTCCTAGGTAATTTTTTTCTTGGAGACCTTTCAATATATACAGCTTACTCGGGGTTCTTGTTTCTTTTATTATGGTCTTTCATGTGTCAATTTCATGAAACACACATTATTTTTATTGGAAGAAAACCTCATTCCCTTGGTCACACATTTGGTTAACACTCAACAAGTTATGCTTTAATCCATCAGCATACATAAAATTACCAACTTTAACCTTTTATTTTAGAAAAAAAAAATCATTTACCCTTAATGAGAGTAGTGGAGTCATTTCCAAAAGTGACATTCTTTTCTTTCTCTAGTGCATTGTATGAAATGAGTTTATATTTATCACTTGTAATGTTTTTTGAATGTCCACTATTAATGTACCATTGATTTTATTGTCCTTCTGCAAATGATGTTATGCCACAAATGTCATATTGTAAGTCCTTTTTTTTCCATGCCTTAGAATTTGTTGATATTTTCTCCTTTTGAGATGTTGGCTGTAATTTTCCCCTGCATTCAGATTCCCCATGTCCAAATTTATTGCAAAAGGAGCATTCAATTTCATATTTAAGAGGATATAAATTGTTAGAGGTATTCTTTTTAATTATTGACTCATTCCTATATTTTTTTGCTTCTGTAGTCATGATATTTTTTTACGAAACACATTAAGCAGCTTTGTGACCAAAATTAGGACATGAGAAACATTGTACATTAAAGAAGAAATTTATGTGATCATAGAACCTTATAATATTTTTTACCTTTAGATTGATGCTTTTTTTATCATTCATCCTTGAATTAGAGTGAATATTATTTACCTTTGAAGTGTCTTTATTCTTCTGTTGAAGATTGGAACTTTGCTAACTAGCTTTTGTTGCAATTAGATAAATTCTGGTTGTTGTTGAGGATTTTTCTTTCTGTGATGTTTTACCAATTTATCCAGGACCTATCTTCATAAGAGGATAGCATTAAACATTGATAATTTCATCTAAGTTTTCAGATCCTTTAGCAAATCTATGATTTAAAGTTTTTATTTTTTCAAGTTCCTTTCTTAAACTTACTATTTCACATTCTAACTTCTCATTATGCTACTCCTTTTCTATGAGTGAATTCTTTAGAGTATTTATGGCTACTTTGTTTTCTTCCAGACATATTTTACGTTGAGTAATTTCTTCAAAGAAATATTTTTCTTCTAAAGCATCCAAAAATTTGTTAGTAGACTCACTAGTACTTATTTCAGATGCCATGAGAAGTTTAAGATCTTGATCAAATTCTCCTTATTCACTATTTGAAAAGACATCACTATCTTCATGAGTATAATAATGTTTCTCGTTGTCAAATTGCTTCCTATTTGATTTTGAAAATTATTTCACTTGTCATGGTTACCTTTATAAAGACATTTAGGAGCACAATTACCAACTCTGTCACAAGCAAAACATTTGAAAGGAAGCTTACCTCTAAACCTTTTGGTACCAAGTTGAAGTTTCTTTATAAAATTTACCTGATATTATTCTAATACATACCCTGTTTCCTTGTGTTCTTCCTTTTTGTTTCCTTTTGGAGTAGCTTTCAATGTGGCTTCTCTAACTTTTGACTTTTGAAGGACCCCCTTTTCTCATTTCAAAAGCAATGATGATCTCGTGAATTTCAACAATAGTAAGACTCTGCAAATCCAACTTCTCTTCAATGGAAGATACTTTTAAATCGAATTTAGGAGTTAGATATCTTAAGATTTTATCTTCTAAAGTTGTGTCTTTTATGTCTTCCCCCATATTTCTCATACGATTTACAATATCATCTAGACGTATAAGGAAACTTGCAATACTTTCATCATTATGAATTCTGAGATTTTCATATTGAATTCTGAGAGTTTGGAGTTTAACATTTTTTCCCTTGTTATCGCCTTCATATCTTAGGATGAATTTTTCCCATATTTCCTTTTATGCATTCAACTCCATAACTTTGAAAAATTATGATTCGGTTAGGCTTCCCAGTAATGCATTGGAAACTTTTGAATTGGTTTCATATCTCTTCTTTTCTGTTGCATTTGTGGGAACTGCGGCTGGATATTGGTAACCTCCTTCAACAATTTCCCAAACATTTTCTCCAAGAGACTAAAGATAAGATCTTGTTCTTGTATTGTAGAATATTAAATTATTTATGTTGAAGAGTGGTGGCATGATAGATGATGTTCTGTCTTTATTTGTCATGTTGGTAGATCTTCCTTCAAGCAATCAACTTCTTCAGAAGGACCTGCTATGAAACAAATTGTTGGGAAAAAAACTGAGAGGGGGGGGGGGGGGTGGGTGGGGGAATTTAACGACTTGATATGTATTGTAACATTATTTAAAAAAATCCCATCTTCTTGAGGTTTTTGATAATAATGGCTACAGTAGATATGAAGGCCTTAATTTAGCTTTTCGAAAAGCCTATAAACAGTTAAGTGGAAAGTCTCTTCGAATGAATCCTATCTCCAAGGTGAATCTCCCATTTATCTAAGGGACCATGGACAAAATTTCCCATTTACTTAGAAGTAATAATGTCTACAGTTCATTCAAATCTCTATGTACTATTAGACACTCTCTTGGTTTTGTAAAGGACCCTACGATCCCAAGGACATGAAACGAGTTTACATGGTTCCTTGTTGTTGTGGTACTCCCTATATTGTAGAAATAGGTAGATCCATTTCATAGAGAATACACGAGCATGCTATGGGCATTAGACACAAATGGTCTCACACCGAAGGTCTTGCGGAACATGCAGAAAAATTGTGTCACCATGTATGCATTAAGGACTCCAAAGTTGTTGCTAAAGTTGATCAGTTCCACTATAGGAAGCTGAGGGAGGAAATTGACATTGAAAGGCACACTAAGAATATGAACAAAGATGGTGGTCTGAAATTAAGTAAGAGTTGGATTGCAGTTCTATCCAGGTAATTTTCTCCCCCCTCCCCCCCATGTGATGAGTCCCTTGGTGTGTCTAGTCATTTTTCTCCTTGGATTTTATTTCTCCATTCCTTTATTATTATTATTATTTTCTTAAAAAAATTTATTGTTGTTATTATATATAATAAAAAAATAAAGAATAATAACTACAAATATTGTTACCCACATTTTTAAAATATTTTTCTTTTATTATTAAATAGAATTTTATTTATTAATGATTTTTTGTTTTTAAAATTTGTATTTATTAATAAATTATTTTTAAATATTTTTAAAAATATTTTAATTCTGGCTAGTTTTGAAAGGCGAGTTCTCAACGACTAGTTCTCAATAGATATTTGCAGGTAATTATTCATCCACACTATTTATTCATTAATATCAATTAGCTTCTCCAGCCTGTCCTGAGCATGAGCCACATTAGATGGTTTGAAACGTCCACCAAATTCTAATGATCTGAAAGACATTCATCTAAAATAATAATTTTATTGATAATTTAAAACTTATATATATATAACATAATTTAATATAATTTTAAACTAATATAATATTAATATCTAATATAAAAATCTAAACATAATAAGAACTTAATAAACTGAATATTACACTTGTTTACATCTTACTAATATTCTTCTTTTATACAACTATTTATAGTGGGCCTGTGTTGTGCAAAGAATGCAATTTTTTTTTTTTTTTAAATATATTTGTTAAATTTCATGTTTCAAATTAAAACCACAAAAAATTACTCATTATGTAAATTATTAAAAAAAAATTACGTTTTAATTTTTTTTTTTTCATTTTTCAAAATATTAAATTTAATATTTATTTTTTTCAAAATTAATTGAAAATCAAAACTTTTTGACAAAATTAAAAACCAATATAATCTTCTATGAAACTATAAAAACAATACAACTTGCCTTCGATCATACATATAATAAATACTAGCAATTGCCTCTAAAGGTGCAAAGATATGCTGAAGGAATTGAACATACCTATGATGTTACTGCAAAAATGTTGCAGCAAAGGAAAGGCAAAACCTAAAGGATGAAGGATGGAGCGGAGAAAATATGTTCAAGCTTGCAATAGTCTCACACTTATATTAATGCATGTCTGAGAGCCATTACTTGAACTATCTCACTAAATATATTTTTTTTCAATCATACCACTATGTCAAAATCTTATATACATATTATATCAGAGCTATAACATGCAAGGTAATGACAAGAAACATTACCATAGGTCCTCATGGGAAATGGCACGCAAGAAATGTGATTGCAGATATGAAATGACTGAATTTAGTGTATTTTGATAATGAGATTAAATAAAGAGCACATTTCATTGGATTGACCTTCAGATTCCAGGATATTCTTCTATCAAAATAAAGAAGGGGATCTTTTTATAATTTTAGCTATATCCTTTTAAAATTTTTAAATTAATTTGGATCTATTAATTCCATTTTTAAATTTAAATTAATTTTTTCTAGCAAATATTTGTTGGAATTGAAAATTTATCTCATGTAGTTTAAGCAATCCAAGTGTCCAAGTAAAATTTTAAGGCATTGCATCTATTTATGCATTAAAAAATAAATTTTTAAAAATCAAAAGTTACACATGCTATATGCATCTATAAAACCAAAATAAGTTTTTTTTAAGAGGATTATAAACCTTGAGGTGCATGCTTTTTTTCATGTTCTCCACTCTAAAACAGGTCTCATAGGCTATCTTTAGCCTTGTCGATGTTAAATATTTCTTTATTTCTATCTCATTTTTCTAGAAGTAATTACGGTTTCTTTTGCATAGCTCGGTCCCAGAATAACCATTTACCATGCAATTTAATCACATTTAAGAAGTATTTATATCAAGGATGACCATTCCTAAAACAAAATATCGAGTAAACTCTTTTGTTGAAGATGATTTAAGGTGGGACTTTATCATGATTAGTTAAAGCAATTTTGTGTGTGAGTTAACTTAATAATTAGAAATTCGAAATTTCTATATGAAATTTACTAGAAAATTAGATATTTTATGTTATATAAAAAAAAAATTTAGGTTATGATCTAGCTATAAATTGGTTGAAAAAAAATAAAAATCAATCCCATTTAATTTTTCAATTAAACATATTATATCATTATACCTAAAAATATATCTTAAACCTAAAGAAAATCTTTAAAAATACATAACTTGATGTAAACATTATCATATTTATTAATATGCTAGCATCAAGAATAGTGTAAAGTGCCATGGTGGAAATGACTTGTGTAAATCAAATTTAATTTAAGGTGTTTTTTCCCCACTAAATCATAGGTATCATGGATTTTGAACATGAACATTCATAACCACATCATACAAATAAATATATCTATTTTTTATTTGTGGTATATAAATAAATATATAATCGCACATTACACATATCAGAATCAACCTATGTAAAACCCTTCTACCTTTCCTAATTCCAATATGAAGATAAATCATTATATTTTAATAAAATAATAACTCTTTTCTTGTAAAATTTCTGATGAATTCGATAATTTATCTCTTGCGTGATTCTCCTTGTTTATTTATTTTCAATGTCATATTATAGTGATGCATGTTTATTTCTAACAGAAAAGTTTTGTCTCGAGGATCAATGAAATCAACGTTATTGTGGTTAATTAGTATGGCTTGTTATCACTTTGTAATTCCTCCAAGCTAAGGAGAGGAACCCATAAGTAACCACAAACCACTTTAAAACTGGAATTTACCCCTTCCAGCTTTAGAGGGGGCTCTCTTTATGTCAATCTTAATTCACTTAGGTGTCTAAATGTCTTATGTTTTTGGCTAGGTATTAAGATCATAGAGGAATACGATTTAATAGTTTGATGTTAGGGAAGAGGTAAAATCCATTGGGAATGGAATCATATTAAGCTAATGATTTTCAGTGATATTGTTGGCCGATAAAATTACTAATTTTTACCTCTTTACACCTATCCCTTTCCAATTTTTTTATAGCTCTTATGAGATCAATTTGTATCCCAATTAATCAAAGGTAAGTCACATTGGCATGTATTCTTGAATTCTTAATTAATGAAGAGGTAATCATAGGAGAATGATACTAAGAACATTTACTAATGAGAATTCCTTGCAAATTACTCAACAACTCATACCATACCTTGTTTGGTGGAATAGGGCTTATCTTGATGTTGTCGAATACGGATTGGTGGCGTTATTCGAGGAATGAACCATCAAATAATCTACTACCTGAACAGATGTTACATCCAGCATTGTTGCTATTTTTTCATTTTGTTTTATATTTGAGGAATTATTCTATATTTCTCAGAAGACAAATCACCACAATTTTTGGGTTTGTTAAGTGTTGTTATTCATGTAATGATGGTTGTGTATAAGTATGGAAAAATTGAGGGAACCATATAATCTTCCTTTCATGTGTAGCAATAGAACTTTACTTTGTAATTTGTTTTATCAATTAATGAGATTCTCAACATATCGTAACTTATCATGATTTATCATTCTTAACCACTACCCTGCTCGGAGAGTTGGGACCACTCTTTTGAACATGTAGTTTTGGATATATTTTTGTGGTGTAATTTTTTATGATTGTTGTTTAATTTATGTGTTGTTTTATTATCTTGCCTCTATTTTCGAATTGTTGTTTTTCCGAATTGTTGTTACAATTGGTGTTATTTAATTTGATGTTGCTCAATTTGTATAATTCTTTGGGCTTTATATTTTGTAATTGATTAGTGTTGGGTAGGGAACACGTGACCTACATAAAACTTCCATGATAACCTTAAAATAACCAGACTGAACCCGTATTAACAAATAAATGTAAGAGGGACTAAATCCATAAGCCTATATTAAGACCTCAACATTTTGGCATCGCTGCTGGGGAAGCTATATAATGCGCAAAAGTATAACCATTATTGACCATAGAACCCACCCTCTCGTGTTGGTCAGGTGTGGTTTTGTACCAACCCATTTTTCCAGGACTCGAGAATTAGGATAGCTTTGATAGTCTTGATTTTTTTGTCTTTTAATTCACTATAAAACCCACTTTGTCTTTCTGGTCACACAAGGTTTGTACCAAATATTTCACCAATATGAGAGCATTAGTTTTCTTTTGATTGTTTTAATTCTCCATCTCTTAGATTGCATGAACAGGGACACAAAACCAACAGACATAGGAATATTGTAGTGTACCTAGAGGGGATAATATAGGGCACAGAGGGAGGTAACCAAGGGAATAATATGATGTAATAATATAAGAATGATAAATAAATGGGCCATAGTTAATAAATAAAGTTGTTAACCCACACTATGCAAGGGACCACATGTAGCTAGGGAATAAAGTGATAAGCCCATTGTATTGGATGTATGGTATTGAGAGACCCATGGTATTGCATGTATGAAACCTATATAGAGGCTAGAGACTCTCCATTGAGAGATGTGAAATATTATTGTATGGGCAAGCATATCACTTGTGGAGTGATCTCCTTCCTTATGGAGTGAATGTATGGTGTTGCCCTACCTCAAGGGTTTTGATATTAATGAAGATCTGAAGTTTTATCTTCAATGGTGTTATTTCTTGGGCATATTTTCCATTTTTATATATTTTCTTGTCAGATCTACTACAAGTGGTATCAGAGCACTCTTTGGGCAGAGTTTGGAGATTTGTTTTTTTATTTTTTTGTAGGAAATTTTTGGGCGGTGAGTTTGTAGAGCAGATCTGAAAAATTAGGCAAACAATTTTCATAAATAAATATCAGATCTGGATTCCTTAAGGAAAAATACCCAATTAAAAAAAAAAAAAAATTCAATCGAATCGGAGTCCGGATGAGGGTGATATCGCTGATTTAAATTCAGTTGTGTTGCAGAAATGTTTTTGACGGCAATTTGTGTACGACGGCTCTCCTGACATTTTTAGTAGATTTTGGTGCACAATTTTAGACAACCAATTACATATCTAAGCTCCCCTTGAAAAATCACCCGATTTCAAAAAAACATTAGTCAAATCGGAGTCCGGATGAGGGAGTTATCAATGATTTAAAATCAACCATTTTTTTCAGAAATTTTATGATGGTGGGACAGTGGCAGCGCAAATCTTTGTTTCCAGAGTGCCTAGATCAGGATTTCAATCATATGTTTAGATGCAGAATGGCTATTCCATTTTCGAAAATGGGTTATATTAAGTATTCTGAGTTATATTGACTGAGTAATGTCAATTTTAAATTTTTTCCAAAGTAAGTGATTTTCTTCAAAACCCTTACTTTATTTTATGGATTCTCGTAAGATGAAATTTACAGGAAAAGATGATGGCCCTACTATTGAAGATTTTTTACAATATCACAAGGCTCAATACCGAAATTTTTGGATATGCTCCATAGGGCTTCAGATGAAAGATGAGGCAAATAAATGGTGGACCTCACTTGATAGCTCAGTGAGGAAACTTCCCGAGAAAAAACTTGAAAAATTCCTTTTGGACAAGTGGTCTCAAGCCGGAAAGAAGGACAACAAGAGCCATAAAAACTTATTTCCTACTAATATTTCCATATTATGGGTTCATGGTAGTATTCAGAAAGAGAACATCATTGTGTTTATCATTCCTAGTTGCAAGCATAATTGTATCAATGTGAATTTGGCTAAAAAAATTGCAAGTTCCAGCAAAGCATATTTAAAACACACAGGTTGATAATGAAGATGTTCAAATTTATAAATATTTGAAGATTTCTATGGATAAGTATGTGTTTCATTCTAATTTTTATGCTTCAGATATGGTTGTTGTGGATGTTGTTTTGGGACATCCTTGGATGGAATCCGTTGGTACTGTCAATTTTAATGTGCAAAAGAAATTCATGAAGCTCTGATATAAAAAGAATAAAATTACATTATACGATATTTTCATTAGGAACCATGCAGAGACTAAGGAGGAAGAAGCAAAAATATCTAATGACACAGACACATCAGATGATGAGCCTTTGATGGTAGACAGCCAAACACAAACATCAAAGAAAGTACCAACAAAATAACCAGACACCACTCCATCACCAATAATGGAGGAATTAATGAAAGATATTACATCACTTAAAGATTCAACATATCACCACCCGCATCACCCAGCAAGACAACAATCAACAAGGTGGCAACGAATTAGCAACAAGGACAACAACCCCTGGACGACACATAGAGAGGTGCGACGATCCACTAACAACAAATTAAAAAGGAAGAACCACCAGAACCTGCTTCCATCTCAAGCGAGCGAGGCATCGACTAGATCAAGTGTTCACCTTTCCCTTGGATGGCTAGATGCACATGAATGGTACCAATGGAATACTCTTTTGAGTAGATCTTATTATTTGTGTTCTTTTCATGTTTCGGGGACGAAACATGTTTAAGGGGGTGTAATGTAGTGTACCTAGAGGGGATAATATAGGGTACAGAGGGAGGTACCCAAGGGAATAATATGATGTAATAATATAAGAATGATAAATAAATGGGCCATAGTTAATAAATAAAGTGGTTAACCCACACTATGTAAGAGACCATATGTAGCTAGGGAATAAAGTGATAAGCCCATTGTATTGGATGTATGGTATTGAGAGACCCATGGTAACTACCCATGGTATTGCATGTATGAAACCTATATAGAGGCTAGAGACTCTCCATTGAGATATGTGAAGGATTATTGTATGGGCAAGCATATCGCTTTTGGAGTGATCTCCTTCCTTAAGGAGTGAATGTATGGTGTTGCCATACCTCAAGGGTTTTGATATTAATGAAGATCTGAAGTTTTATCTTCAATGGTGTTATTTGTTAGGCGTATTTTCCATTTTTGTACATTTTCTTATCAAATCTACTACAAATACCCGCAAAACTCAAAGGTGGTATAGGTCAAGGAATTAAATATCTAAGAAGAATTATGTATACTGAGGAAATAATATTGAGAGATGAATTGGGAAACTCATCACGGGGTGTTGTGAGGGTAAGATCTCACACGGGGTCCAAGACCTATAAAATATCGCAATTAGAGTGTTCCTCGACAATAGAAGAAAATCCTATAGAAAAAAAAAAGGAGCATAAGGTTTGAGGAACTAAGTGTTGAAATTCTTGAAGGAGAAGATGTGGGGGAAGTAAACCGTCCACCTGATCTAGGAAGAATTGTTAAGATAGCTCAATTGTGTATCATAATACATGAGGAATATGATGAGATTCCAAGTCAATATTGGAGGATATTCATGTCCAACACATCCTCCATAATTCAATTCCTAATTGGGGACATTACAGGTGATGCACCCATGAAACCTATTCCTCTAACAACATTATCTAATTTCCATGGACACTCTTCCGAGGATCCTTATACATTCCTCTTCAAGTTCGATGTTGTGTGTTGAAGTTATCATTACGTTTCTGATGCTAAAAAGCTAAATATATTTCCTGCTACACTGAAGCGGACATTGTCGTGGTGGTTTATGGGTCTAGGAGAAAATTCTATCACGACATGGGATAATATGAAGCAAGCCTTCAAAGAAAAGTATCAAGACTACTATAAGTCTTGAGACATGAAAGAAGAGATCTTTAAGATAATGCATAACAAGGATGAGAATATGGAGAATTTTGTGAAACATTTTAAATATATCTTGGAAAGATCGAGCCATAGTGAATTGGATTAAGGTACTTTAAATATAATCACGCTTTGTGAATTGAGAGAAGAATCTATGGAACTTTTGAATATGGTAGGGAATGGGGATATCTCAAAGGAATATTTCGATGCCATCTGTGAACTGTGTGTCAAATGTTCACGAGGAGTAACAAGGCATAGGCAAAGGACATGAGAATCTTATAGAAAAACTATCAAATCATCGAGTAGTGGGAACAATGGCCATCATCTGCCCATAGTGTAGGAATAATCACCTACTAAAGGAGTGTCCACTTAATTTAATTGAAACATGTGAAATATGTGAGAAAAATCACTCCACAAGTACATGCACATCACTTGCAAGGTTGACGGTATTTTTTTAGGAGGATAATGAAGAGACAAACCATCTCTATTTGATGGTTCAAACAAGTCATGGAAACTGTGAACTCAGAATATGAACCAAGGTATGAATCGATACCCTTCTAAATATTTGAATAATTTAAATTATGGGTCTCATCTTGCACCACTTTCCTCTCCATCATGGCCACAGCATTACCAGTATCCTACTCCATGACTGTCATGGTCACCTCAACCTGGTCCACTCACTTCTTAGTCTCAAAACTATCGTGGATCCCCTCTTCTTACAAATCAACTTCCTTAGCCTATGAAACAACAACTACTACAACTCCCACCAAACCCCTCTGCTAGTAATCCTCCTCTTCATCCTCAACTTCCCGTTAAAACCAGCCTGAATCAAAATAATACAGGACTCCAACAGGTTGAGACACTCAACCTTCCTGCATATGGTCTTGCCATTTAAGAATGAATTGAGTTAAATATTTGATCCAAAAGAGTGGTGAAAACAAATACTTCACCAATAATAATAGAATAAATAGAGGGCGAAGTCTCTACTCGATAACCAAAACTTGTACACCCCTCTAGGGAAGTTGGGGGTAATCCAATGGTTGTGGAACAACAACCCCCCATAAAAACAATTTTCACTCGAGGGGGTCACACCGACCTACCTTATCCTGAGATAGTTTCCTTGGGTAAACACATCCCTCATCCCTAACTTTATCTCTTGGGAGAATTAAACAATCTATTTGTTAAAACGTGTTTGCTCCAAGACCTGAAATACGTGTTTATTTATCCCAAAAAAATTAGGTAATTCTGCTTAAAGAAACTCGGGAGGAAGCCTAAAGACCCACTAACTATTCACATCATGGCAAAATTGTTTGATATGATGTTGGGAAAAACTACACCCATTAAATACGATGAACTAGGGAACCCAATCCTTACAGTTCAAATAAATGGTGTTGATATTCCAAATGTTTTAGTATACCTTGGGGTTGAAATTAACATTATGACTTTAGAAACTATACTTACTTTGGGCTTACACAACTTTAAACCAATCCCAGTAGTTCTAGAACTTGTAGATCGATCTACCGAGAGACTTGTTGGGAAATTGGAAGATGTAATCATTTTTGTCGATTCTTGGGACTACTTGGTCGATATATTAGTACTACACACTCAATCACTAGTAGGGGGGCACCCCCTCAAGTTATTAAGACCATCTATCGCTATGGTCGATGCCTACATTGGGTATCAATCCAAGAACATGGTAATATCAAATGGGGAGATTACGAAGAATCTTGTTCTTTACCCTCCTATGAAACCATGCTCATTGGTCAAATGAGGGGTTTCCCTAGTGCAAAATCCTTCCCTTTGGGATGAATCAAAACCTCAAAATGAAAATGTTAGACCGATTATAACTCTTGTGAAATCTCTTTGTTTCCAAGGTGAAACAAAATCTCATGATATTAAAACATATATCAGTGATCCTGACTTCATTTCTTGCCCGACCTATAGACTATTAGAATATGGTATGAGTTGTTCTACCCAGGAAGCTATTCAACCAGAAACTGAAACTGAAATGTTCCTACCATTGTAGTTCATAACAATAATCTAGTAGATATTGATCCAGGGAAAACCTTGAATATCAACCCCAACCTATCGCCCTCCCAAAATGAACAATTATTAAAAATTATTTGGAATGAGTAGGAGGCCTTTGATTGGGAATACACGGATATGAAGGGAATTAATCCTGATTTATGTAGACATCACATATATAGAAGAGATGAATGTCGTCCTGTTCTCCAACCACAAAGAAGAATGAACCCTACTTTGAAAAACATTGTTAAGGAAGAACTGTAGAAGCTATTGGATGTTGGATTTGTTTATCTAATATCTGATGGCCAAGGGATATCCCCATTGATCATAGTCCGAAATAAAAATGGAAATTCGAGGATATGTGTCTATTGTATGGAATTAAATAAATCTACTTGGAAATATCACTTTCCCTTACCTTTCATCAACCAGGTTCTCAACACATTAGCCAGAAAGAAGTTATTTTCTTTCATGGATGGGTTCAGTGGATACAACCAGATCCATATAGCTATTGAATATCATGAAAAGGCCATTTTCACTTTCCCTTTGGGAAATTTTGCATACCGATTCCTCCCGTTTGGACTCTCTAATTCACCTGCTACTTTCCAACACTTAATATTAGGAATCTTCTCTAATTTGATTAATGAAAGTGTTGATATTTACATGGACGATTTGACTCCTTATGGTGATTCTTTTGAAGATGGTTTGGAAAACTTAGATAAGGTAGTGAATGATGTAAATGAACTCATGTTTTTCTTAGCAATGTGAAATTTCATATGACAATAGAACAAGTGATCGTCCCGGGCCATTTAATTTCAGTAGCACGAATATGATTTGATCTTGCTAAGGTCGACGTAATTTTAAATTTTCCTACTCTGAAGACACAGAGAGCGGTACAAATATTTATTGTTTATGCTATGTATTATTGACGCTTAACAGAATTTTTTTCTAAAATAGCATTCCCACTTTTCTAACTACTGTATAAACATGCAGGATTTGACTGGAGTGATGCTTGTGAATTAAATTTTTCAGGGATCAAGAAATTAGTCCGTGAGGCTCCAATTTTGCATGGGCACCCATTAGAAATTCCCATTCCATATCACTATGGACGCTTCCCATACAACAGTTAGAGTAGTATTTGGACAACGGGAAGATAATAAGTTGTATGCAATCAACTATGTCTGCAAGAATTTAACGCCTACTGATTATACAGTAAATTAATAATGATACCATTGTCATTATTATTTTACGTCATTAGATAGAATTTAAACCATCCAATCATATCATTAATTTTGTATCATTAACCACTCGCATTATATCTCCATCTATATATTTCACACATACCAACACTCATTGGAAAATACACCATGTACGAATACACATGTCTACATTAAAATGTGGTCATTGCTATTGTCTAAAAATTATTACCATAAGTATTACCATGATTACTGTTGTTTTACCATAAACCTTTCCTGGATTCATTTCCGTTATTTCCATTTCCATTATGGCGTAGATTCTCGGCTAACTATTCCCTCAATGATTGATGCCACACCAAACGCTACTGGAGGGTAATTGATAATGGGTTTCCATGATATCATATATGGAAAAAATTTCAAAATGCGATCTGGCATACTTACTTTTAGCGGTTGCAGGGATTTGATGATGGGTGACAATTGAATTTGAATTGAATCTGGAAGGAAATATCTCTAGGGTCTGCGGATTGGAAGTTCAAGTAACAAAAAAAGTTATTTTAGTGGTCAGTAGGTTATCATAGGATAGAAAAAAGTGGTATATCAGAGGAGAAACCTTGCTAGAGTTTTGGGAGACGTTATTACAAGCAGGGGAGAACGTGGTGTAGAAAAGAAAGGGATATGATAGAAAATCGCTACGAAAACCCTTGTCAAATGTTTCATACTTCATAATATGGTATATCACTTGTGAAGGTCAGTTTTTTTTCATTTTAAATATCATTTCAAGATCCTATCCTGTCACCAATTTTGTCAGATGAATTCTATAAATATCCCTTTCTTTCTTTTGAACAATTTTTAATTGGTGTCCTAGTCTTCGCGCAGCTCGCCCGAGGAGTTGGCTCTCCTTACAAATAATGGACTTGTTAGATTTTTGGTAATGCATGTGTGGTTAAAGACTCCTAGAATTCGGCAGCAACTCATTTAATTATCGAAGGAAGAAGTTGCAACCACGATGTCCGCGAGGGCAGAAGAATAATTCCTTAAAGACGAAGAAATGCAGGATCAACAAGATGATTTTGGAGATGGGGAAGGAACTGAGGAGGTGGAAATCGAGGATCTTGGTGGCATGGAAACTGAAATTACCTCCCTTTCTCACCACTTACGGCCTATTTTCGAAGAGGATCAAGGAAATTATGTTCTCCCACCATCATGGCAAAAAAATATGGATCGTCAGAAATATTTCCCCCGAATTTGAAATTCTTAGGAGTTGTTGCAGAAGTGGGTGAGGTCGATACATATCGAAAAAAACTAATACCAACCTTCGAACAAGTGGAAGAAGAGAGTGTGGCCTATACTACCCCACAATAACCAATATTGGCTTCAGGAAAAATTGAAGAAGAGGGTGAGACTGATACTACTCCAGAAGAACCAGTACCATATTCAGAAACAATGGAAGAAAATTTGGTAGTGCCAGATCTTGTTGAACAATTTGTCAATATTTCTCCTTAAAGAACTAGTACCGGCTTCAAAAATGGAAGAAATTGATATAAAATAATAACTTGTTCAGTAATTTGTCGATTCTGCTCCACAAAAACCAATACCAGATTTAGAACTAATGGAGAATTTTGGTAAAACAAGAACCGGTTGAAGAACTCATAAAAAACAAAATTTCCAGTCGTCGTTTGAATTGAATATTTTTAAAATAGAATGTTCAGTTAAAAATGGAGATTGGAAATATGAGGAAACGAGTGACACGTTTGCGAAAACAGAAAAAAGAAAAACTAAAAATCAAACACGATCGAACGTCCACAACCGTCAGAAGAAACGAGAAGTTTCATTGAGTGTACATATAGAATACAAAGAGATAGTCTTTATATTTACACAGATAGAAGATAAGGAGGTATTCTCTCCATCTACACAAAAAAAAAAAACATATAGGTAATTTCATAATCCACACAAATCGAGGCAGTCATATACCTTAAAGAAGCATGTGAATTTATTTTTTCAGTGGAAATTCGAAAGTGGAAGACCACTTCTCTTATTTTCCACCATGGGGAAATCCCCATGGAGGCTCATCAAAAAGAGATAAGAGAAATTTAGGAGAATGTGTGAAGGTTGGACAGCAATTATATAACTCAGATTGAGAAAGCTCAACCACAATGAGAAAAATTGTAGAAGAGAATGAGAGAATTTCAGGAACAACTTCAGTTACTGAATACCTATGACGATTAGAAGTTTAATCTAGAGAAACAAATGATGGTATGAAAACCCCCTAATAAATTATACTCCCTTTTCCTTCATGAGCAGTATTTGTTTTTCTATTTGGAAAGCATTCACTAGGAGCTGAGTCAGCAAAATAGAAGACCCTATGCATTCGTTAATGAATTTGAGGGCTAATAATTATATTAACCAACATTTTCTATGTGAGATATATATGAATGATTATATCCTAGACACTGATCATCAGTTCAACCTTGTGGCATTTGTAGGAGATATCCAATTAAGGTATTTTATGTATTTTTTGATCAATCAAGTCAAATAGAAGAATGCCCTTGATACATTTGAGGAAAATCAAGGAAATCTTCCATTGATGGTTAGGATGGATAATTTCTAATATGGGTCCATATCTACCAAACATTATCATTTTCTGAAGTTAGAAGGTTGAAAGAACCAAATTCTTACCACAAAACGATGGTGTCTCGACCCATGCACAGAATATATATGTGCTTTTAGGGAAGAAGGCAAGGACACATGTCAAAGGCGTTGGATAATTTCATCATGAGTAGTATGTGCATGGGAGCCCTTTGGGGCACCCAAAGTTTTAAGGGAATTGAAGAGAATCCCATGATATATTTATTGCGTGCAACACTGTGGAGTTGGTTGGTTGGTTGGGGTTAACATTATGGTTTCCTATTATATGGTTATATTCTGATCAGTATGAACCAACTTATATTGTTGATGAAGATTTGTGGAAGGATGTCATTCAAGAAAATGGGTATGAGCTACCTGGGACTGATATGGCGAAAAAATAGGACTTCACTCAGCTCCATGATAGTCACAATAGGTCTAACCTTGATCTATGCCAGAAGCATTTTGAATGAGGACTCTCAACTAAGCAAGTTGGGGGGAGACTTTGGCCTATGAAATTACCCATTTTTACCTCTTTACACCCATCCCTTTCCGTCTATTGTATAGCTCTTATGATGTCAATTTCTATCTAGGTTAATGACAAGTATATCATATTGCAATATCCTCTTGAATTTTTAATTAATGAAGTGGTAGTCATAGGGGTATGATACTTAGACGATTTTTTGTCAAGAATTCCTTTCAAATTACTCAATAACACATACCATACATCGTTTGGTGGAACAGGGCCCATCGTTATGCTTTCAAATGTAGATTGGTGGCACTATTCGAGGACTGGACCATAAAATGATCAATTTCCCGAATAGCTGGAAGGTCCAACATTGTTGATATCTTTTCATTTTGTTTTATATTTGAATAACTATTATATGTTTTTGAACAGGCATATCACCATCATTTTCGGGTTTGTTAAGTAATGTTATTCATGTAATAATGGTTTTTTATAAGTGTGGAACAACTGAGATACCTTGATGATCTTCCTTTCATATGTAACAACAATACCTTAGTTTGCAAATCCATTTATGAATTAATGAGATTATGAGCATATCGTAACTTGCTGTGATTTATCATTCTTAGCCACGACCCTGATCAAAGAGTTGGGCACACTCTTTCGATCAGGTGATGTTGGATACAATCCTATGGTATGGGTACGATTCCCAATTATACTGTTAATTCTTTATGATTGTTGTTATTTCAAAAAAAAATTGCAGTTCATGTTATTTAATTTGTTGTTACTCAATTTGTAGAAGTATTTGGGCATTCTATTTCATAATTTCTTAATGTTGGGTAGGGAACATGTTTCCTGCATAGGCCTTGCACGATAACCTTGAAATAACCAGATGGACCCCAGATTGACAAATAAATGTAAGAGGGGCTGAATCTATAAACTTGTATTAAGACCTCAACATATATGATGAGAAAATGAGGAATCCTGAGATAAGGGAAAGGTATTAAATCCTTATGGTGGCTTTATTAAATTTAGTTGTAGATAGGGGAGAAGAGGAATAGTGGAATTGATAACATCTAAATAATCTAGTTGAGGATGAATTTTAAATGTTTCAATGGAATAAAAACACTAGAATGTTTAGTAAGCCACAATAGAGCACTTAAAACTGAATTCTAAAATAAATTTTGCTTAACTAAACATAAAGACATAAAATTTCTTGCATTATTATAATAATATAGAAACTTACATATATAGGAGAAAACATCACCATAATAAATTGACACATGAATCCCTGAAAAAGTAGACTTCAACCTTCATCATTCACTAAAACATTTTAATGGAAATGTACAATCCACAATTTCTTCTCTATAAAACCATGACCAACCCCCTTATTAGTCAAAATTACATCATAGATACATAAAAAATAATTAATTCCTTCCTTTAGAAACCCAGTTCCCCCAAAAAAATCAGTTTCTTCTTGTAGCAGCAAATATAGAAATACTTTCTAGAAATTATGGAATTGTTTTGACTAGGAAAATGTTAAGCCAATTCCATTGAATACATGCATAAAAATGAGGCTCAAAGCTTCCAAACACCTTAAGAAAAATTTCATAACCATGATAGTTAATTATATGAGTTTTAGATTCAAATTTTAAGATCAATTTTTTTTTTTTTTTTTGGAAGTGTGGGGCATTCATTGCGCTACTTCCTTCTTCAGTTGAAACATGGCAAAAAACACAACGAGTTGATGATTTTCAAGCTTATGATCATGCCCTGTACTTCTTGATGTTCCAAAGAAGCAGAAAAAAAAATCTTAAATAATAAAACAGTCATTGGAAAACACGTGTCTAAACTGTAAACTTCCACCCATCAAACTCATCAGCGACAGTGGAAGCACAACACCTGAGGGAATCAAATTTTCACCTATATAGGTTTGTATAATATCTGGGATCCCTGCATGAGAAAAATATTTGGTACACGATGTTTTGAAACCTTAAGAAAATTCTTTGAACCTTTATTTGCAAAAAGGAATGCCAAAACTCTAATCTTCTGTTAATTTTGTATGCCTTTGACAGTAGTGCAACAAATCCCCTCTAGCCAAATGCAACGAGTTCTCGTTTTTTATTCATGGAATTTCAGGAGGATGAGTAACATGTTTGAATTATTTTTGAAATCCAAAACATGCCTTTGTACTCCTCCATGCGGTGTAGAACTTCCTTCAAGTGTAATGATGACTCTTCAAATCAAAATTTTCAACAGCAACTGTTACACAGTAATTTGTCACCGTCCCTACCATTCCCCGTCCCGCACAATGGAGGACCCATTTTGTGACCTGTGAACATTGTCATGCCTTGAAAACTCCATCAATGCATTCCTCTAAGCATGAGCTTCATTTGCCCTTGAGACATCTCCTTGCAAAAGTCATGAAAAACATCCCTTTTGGCATTGGCGCGGGTAGGCAGTTCAGTACTCGCGCCAATGAGGAAAATCCTGCAAAGAGGTCGCGCCAGCTGGCGCTCTGTCATAGAGCAGCAGTCGCGCCACCCAATTTAGGGACTGTTTTTTAAATAAGGATGGCGGAAGTTGAGTTCCAACAAACTCACAAACCATTGCCTATCTTGAGTTGGGAGGTTTGGTTGCGGGAGTTCTATGGAAGGGAAGTGGTTTTGCCACCTCCCATGGAACCTTCCTTGTTGATAGGGCCAATCCCACAATAATAGGGATCCCAACTCCCTCCTTCCCCATCTATAAAAGCCTACTCAATCCCATGGCAAGCTAGTCTTGAAGTGCCTAAGCTTTGAATCTCCATATTCCCAAGAGCCTTTGTGCTGTAAAGAGCCCTCTCTTTCCCTTAAGACCGACTCAAGTAAGGAGACCATCGTCGAGAGACTCCGGAGAGGTTTTCCCTTTCCTTGGCGAGCTTTGCGAGACGTGGATGACTGGAGACCCATTCGAAGGAGACCGCGACGTCAGAACTTGGTTGTAATCTCTCTTCGTTTGTTATTTAATAGATGATTACGATTATGGTTCCACTCTGTTTTCCATCATGTTAATATGAGTAACATCCTTTCTGACTGATGTTTAGTTACGTATACCAAATTTTATGCTTGTATCTGTTCCTTTCTTCCATGTGCAGGTGTTCATCCGCGGAGATCGTGGAGGGATTGTGATCTGCCGAGGCTGAGGAACGGGGACGCTTCTTCTTCAAGATCACAGCATTGGAATCCAGGTAGGCTTCTATCCCTAGTCTTTTCATTCGTAACTAGGAACTTGCGTCGTAACATTATTTGATTGTTGCTAGACCCCTGCTGGGCTAGTAGGGATCGCCTCTGTCCGCAGAGGGGATTTACCTCCTCAACAATTTGGTGACTCCACTGGGGAGACATCCAGATTTCACTGTCTCGTTTGTGTTGTCTCGCTTTGATTATTTTATGTTTTTCCTTGCTTGATGAACCTTTTGGGTTGGGTTCTTTCACTGTTTTTTCTTCTTGGTTTGCTTAGTTTGCATTGATCTGCTTCTGGAGTAGTTTTTTTTAATTTTGGCTGAGAAACTCGACTGGTGCGGTTTTTAACCCGACAGTCACGCCAATTGGCGCATGTTGCTTTTGTTTAGCCCGCGCCAATTGCTTTCTGGCGCCAGTTTCATCCTTACAGTCGCGCCACTCCTGTAAGGTTTTTGAGTTTCCTCATTTTTTAGCTCTCTGGGTTTGGTCAGTGTTTTTCTTCTTGATTTTCTGACTGCCTGAGTGTGTTGGAGTCCTGTTTGACTGGGAATTCACCTCTGTCCTTTGGTTGTTTTCTTTTATCTATCGATTTCATGTTTTAAGCCCTAGGGCATCTAGTGGCTTAGTGCATCGAACCCTCCTTGGGAGTTTTGGTGTTTTGATTGTCCTGTCAACTATCTGATTGATTCTCCACATCCTCTAAGTAGTTGTTCATTGTTTTGTTGCAATTTTTGGGTGATTGTTCATTCCTTCATTCGAAATTCGCTTGGTCTTGCCTTGGGCCTAGATCACACGGTCCATTGGAAGCTTTTGAGTCTTTTCTTCGTTTTGAGAGACTTTGGTCGATTTGGGGATCTGATTGCTTGTGTTGTTGAGTGAAATTTGTTTGTTTTGCTCTCTTGAAAATCGTTTCTCAAGTTGTTCCATTTGTTTTCAAGTTTGTTTAGTGCATATTAGCTATTAAACATTGAAAATCAGATTTAAAAAATAAAAAAAAATAAAAAAATAAAAAAATAAAAAAATAAAAAAAAATCTCTTTTACTTTTGTTGATTAGTGTAAATTGTGATATTTTCCATCTTGCTAGTGATTAGTGTTTTGAATGAAAAGTTTTCAATTTCATTAGTTGCATTAGAGATCTCATTGTTTGTCTTCCGTTCATTTCGTTTGTGTAAAAGCTCTCAACTCTTCTCTAACTAGTTTTCATCGAACGAAATGTTGCACTGTGGCATATAGCTTTGCATTTAGGAGTCTTTCGAGACACTACATACGATAGGGCCTGAAAATTGAAACTTAATTGAAGATAAACTGTAAAATTTATTCAATTAACCTAAGGCAGCATTGGAACTTAACGAAACATTTTTAGAAGGTCTAGGCTAGAGACGTGTTCCGGCGTCGTTAAACCTAGCAGCTGTCGCTCGCCTTTTGGCTTTAGACAGTGCTAGTACGGACTTGCGCTCCCCGTACCGTCGCGTATATAAAGGGAGACCCCTCTAGGTTTTCAATCCTTTATCCACAGGAAGCCGAGTCTGCCGCCCTATACCCGTGATACACCGAACACAGCATTCGGGGAGACTACCTGCACGTACGGAAAGTCCTTGGTCGATTTCCGTTTCATTATATAAACCAAGGTGTATATTGCGGTTCACGGATATTTGGTACACCCTTTGTGCCTAGTATTTCCTGAGCAGTCATTTGGTCTTTTCTGACTCCCTAAACTTGAAAAGACCGTCAAGCGCTTGTCCTTTCACGCTTGTGTCAACTCTGAAAGAGATAGAGTCATCTTTTTATTGTTTCTCGACTCTTAAAATATGAAACGGTAGAATTTCTTACTTTCCAATGTGGTAAAATTAATCGCCCACGATTACACACCTGTTTAGACATTGCTTGTTGAATGTTTGATTGTGTGTCTTAACTCGTTTTCAGCCCGTGTGTGTGTTTGCTCTTTTCTTCTAGTTTCTTGCCACGGTGGCGGAACCTTCGGTTTCATCTACTGGTAGTCCTTACATGGACGATTCTTCAGAAGATTCTCAGCCTTCTGTTGAACCACAGCAGCCTGTTGTTTCCGAGTTTCCTGACGGGGGACCGGTTCTCGCCGAGCAACCCTTTGGAGGACCAGTTGAGTTCAATTGGCCCTTTTCGGACCCTGTTTCTGAATTGAGATTAGGAGCTGATTTCCTTTCTCTTACATCGGGTTCACCGTTTGCTGCTACTGTTTTTCCTCCTAGTCCTCGCCGTCTTTTGCGTGATTTAACGGCATGATCAACCATGAGTGATTCTGGTGAGGAAATTCCGACGTCTGGTGACGACTATCAGCGCATCCCGCGTAAATTGTTTGAGGGAGACGACTCTGAGCTGGCTACCATGTCGATAGCCAATCCTTCTTTACCACAGGGATACAGATCTCTGGGTCAGATCATTTCAGCTACAGCCTCTATGGGAATATCATCTCCTGGCAAGGATATATATCCCTCTACACTAAGGTGTCTCCTTCGACGCCGTCACTTCGTTCCCGTTCGACCCACTGCTTGTGTGGCCACCTCTTCTTCTGTTGTCTCAGCATCTGCTACTAGGGCTGGGCCGACTCCTGAAGATGTTTATCTAGCTATTGCTATACTGGAGAATATCTCTCCGGAGGAGTATCGGTTGTCTTTGCAATAGCCGAACGCCGAAGCTGGACCATTTCCCCAAGATCCTTACCGGTCTTTCTTTTCGCACTATGCACAGGATGGCACTCCTGTGTATGCTTTCCCAGGTCAATATGACGAGCACGGGGAGGTTTTACGTCTTCCAGCTCCTGAGGCTTATCTGTATGCTCAAGGTTTACCGTACAACCAGGCTTATAACCCGCAGGGACAGCCCTTCCAAGGCCAACCTCCAGGTCAACCTGGCTATTTGTATGGCCCACAGGGGCAGCCCATCCAAGGCTACCCTGCGGGCCAGCAAGGGCCATTGTACAATCCGCAAGGACCGTATTATAGCCCTTCTGGTCAACCTGCTCAACCTCAGCCGGGGTATCAACCGGGACCGGCCTATGGTCCTGGGGGGTAGATCCAGCCTTCTTTACCTATGCAACCGCAGTATCCTGTTGTTTCTAATGTTGCATATCAGCCAGGACCATCCTATGGTTCTGCTTCAGGTCAAACCGGTTTCCAGCAAGCACCTGGTCCTGTTCCACCACCGGTCCAACCGGTTCATCCGGTACAACCCGGTGTCCCGCCTCCAGGCCAACCGGCCCATCTGGTACAACTTGGGGCTCACTTACAACCAGGTCAACCTGCGCAACCGGCGCCGCCTGTTTATCCGGGTCAGCCTAGTCATTCAGGCCAACCCTCTCATTCGGGTCAACCTGTTCATTCAGGGCAGCCCTCTCATTCCGTTCACTCTGCTCAGCAGCCTGTTCATTCAATGCCGCAGCCAAATCAACAGCTGTGCCCTACGTATCAAGCTTCGCAGGGATCCACTTTTCAGCAACCTACTCACCCTCAGGGTGGTTATTATCCTCATGGTCAGTCTCAACCGAACTATAACCACCCCAGAGGCTCTTAGTATTATCCTCCTCCACCCGGGTTTACCTACGCTCAGCAGCCAAATCCAAACGTTGCTTATACGGGGCCGACGCCTAATCAGGGTCCGTATCCTGGTTATCAAGCCCCACACTATGGTTACCAGCATCCAAATCAGTCTGGTTATACGACCTATGCCCCCTACGGTCAGAATCCTGCGGGACAGAACCCGTGGGGGCAGGGATATTCACAACCATCGTGGAGTATGGGTACCGGACCTCATCTTGGGCCTGGCATGGCAGTTAACCCTCCATTGCCGTTCCTGGCTACCTTGGAACTGCCGGACGTTTCAAAGTTGACCAATGATCCGATTTTACATAATCCATATTGGCCTCCGGTTCCCACCAAGATACCAGGTGATTGTCCCAAGTTTGAGGGCAAAGCTGGCGAAGACCCCCAGGCGCATGTGATGACGTATCACCTCTGGTGTTCGTCTAACTCTTGGGTTGACGATTCGATTCGTCTGCGTCTTTTTCAGCGTACTTTAATAGGAGCTGCTGCTAAGTGGTACATAGAACTATCCCGTGGTATTTTTCAAGATTTCAACTCGTTAGCCATGGCTTTCCTCACGCATTTCCAGTTACCGGTCCGGTATGAGGCCGGGACGCACCTCCTGACTTCTCTGAAGCAGGACAAGGCCACTCACATCTCGGATCACATTCATGAGTGGCGGCGCCGTCGTCGACTGATCAAGTTTCACATACCTGATCAGATTTTGACTCACTGGTTCACCACCTCCTTTGTGAATAAAATCGCTCAGGATATCGCGATGGGAGTGTGTGTGACAGAGGAACAAGCTATCGCGCGTGCCCAGTACCTGGATCTTGTCTATTCGCAGTCTGGCACGCTTTATGACATCTTGACTGATGCTCCACGGCCCGGAACCTCTAAGGCTCCGCCTACCCCTACGATGGATGGTGTTATTGGTTCCGTCTCTCAAAATTCGAAGAAGTCTTCGAATGGGAAGCAGAAGGCTAATTCTTCCAACAATACCTCTGCTAATCCCGCCTCATCCGATTCTGGTAAAACCGCGGAGGTGAATGCCGTCCAGGCCAATCCTGCGGACAAATCCTCCAAGGGGAAGAAGAAGGGCAAAGGAAAATCAAAATTTGATGCCCCGAAACCGGAATCTAAATCTCGAACTAAGGATGGCTCCCAACGTAAGCCGAAATTCCCTTACCTCATCTGTGAAGGTGACCATTACACCAAGGATTGTCCACGACGGTCCGAGGTTAGTCAACTTCTTAAAGGCTCTAAAGGGACTCCGGCTGTTTTAAAAGAGCCATTTCCATCTCAGCAGACCCAGATGGTCGAACAGGCGTCACCATCTACACCGTTTGGGTCTCAGGTTTTCATGATGAAGACTAATGCACCTATCACTATCGCTACGCGGTCGAAGGATTACAATGAACCGCGGCAGGCACCCGGGAAGGCAGTTGCGGAAGGGCCGCCTCCCCCACCTGCCTCCGGTCCATTGGAAATCGAGAAGCCGACTCCCGAACCCGTTGTGAAACCACCTCCCAAAGGTGTTCTTCGAAGATCCTCTTACAATCCAAATGCTCGTGCCGCTCAACATTACAGTATCGTTGAGGATCTGGCACAGGCGCCATGTGCCATGTCTGCACTTGAGGTTCTTCAAAGTTGTCCTTCACAACGGAAGGCTTTACTGTCTGCAATCGGTGGTATCGATCCCGCCGACTCGAGCCTTCTCACCTTCGATCTGGAGAATTTTACTCCTCGGCTTCCACATCAAATTGCTTTGGTCATTCAAGTCGGGATTAACGGTCTGAACATTCATAGGGCCGTCGTAGATGAGGGTGCATCTACCTGCGTTATGTCCTCCGCTTGCTGGAAGGCCATTGGCTCTCCAGCCTTGTCATCATCTCCCAATGCCCTTGAGGCATTTGATGGTCGGGAATCTAAACCCCTGGGAGTTCTCGAGAGTCTTGCGATCACATTACAGGGAAAAACTGTCAACGTGGAAGTAGAAGTGGTTGACGCTAAACTCAACTACAATATACTTCTTGGCCGCAGCTGGACCCATGCCATGCTCTGCGTGCCATCTACTGTCTTTCGATTCATCAAGTTCCCTCACGAGGGCAAGATTGTCACGGTAGACCAGTTGTCATTTTTTACCTCTAGCTCCGAGAACAACGTGCCATATGTGGATCAAATTCCGAATCCCCCAGACAGCATAGGACCTGGTCTTTTCAAAGACCCAGTCCTCATGGGTATTTTCCCTGCGCCGCCACCGAATACCGCTCAAGTCAACATGTTGTCCAGGACTGATGACCCCTGGCTTATTCCTACACCTGAGCAGGTATATGAGTTTGGAGAATCCATGCCTTTAACGCCAGTAGAGATCAGCTACTGTGAGATTGTTGCCGCATCGGATCCTCCACCTCCTCAGCATGCTCCGATGAGCATGGCTCTCGACGTCTACTCCCAATCACCCTGGCTTGGTCAGGCTGATTCACCTGATCCTCTCAGAGAGACTTTTCCTTCAGATGAGGTTATCATTGAAACTATGTCTCTTGAGGAGCTGCCCTGGGGCGATGGACATCATCGATCCTCGTTTATGCCCAGCTTGGGGGCAATGACTGATTGTCTGGAGCGTTATGCTACTCAGGTTCCTTCCCCTCCTCTTCAAACACCGATCTTAATGCACGAGGTCTTTTCGGAGGGTAATCTAAGTAACATTACTCAAACTGTTCCAATCAACATCTCCGTTAAACCGGGGATTGTTGAGAATATTCATGTGGGTGTGACTTGTTCTCCCGAGGAGATTCAAGTCTATACTGAGCTTTTCAAAGAATTCAGAGATGTTTTCGCATGGTCTTACGAGGAGATGCCGGGAATTGATCCTAGTATTGTTGTGCATGAGATTCCAACCTATCCAAGTGCGAAACTCGTGCGCCAACGCTTACGTCCCATGCATCCTCGGAAAGCCGCCGCCATCAAGGCAGAAGTTGAAAAACTTCTGAACGCGGGTTTTATTTATCCTATCCCCCTTACAGAATGGGTGTCCAATATTGTCCCTGTCGATAAAAAGCAGGGTACAATTCGAGTCTGTGTGGATTATCGCGACATCAATCGCGCCTGTCCAAAGGATAATTATCCCACTCCGTTTATCGACCAGATCATCGACGAATGTGCCGGGAGTGAGGTCTATTCCTTAATGGACGGTTTCTCAGGTTATAACCAAATCAATATCGCACCTGAGGATCAACATAAGACCACATTCATCTGTCCGTGGGGCACTTTCGCGTACAAAAAACTCCCATTCGGCTTAAAGAACGCTGGTGCCACGTTTCAGCGTGCGATGTCCTACGCTTTTCATGACATTCGCCATATCGTTCAGCCTTATCTGGACGACTTGCCAGCCCATTCGGGTAAGCGAGAGGACCATCCTGAGCATTTCCACCAGATTTTTCTTCGTTGCAGACGCTACAATATCAGGCTCAATCCTCATAAGTGCGTCTTCTGCGTTGATTCTAGCCGTCTTTTAGGATTTATAGTCTCGAAAGACGGAATTCGCCTTGACCCTCTAAAGGTCGAGGCCATCGTAAATCTCCCATCACCCTCCTCCCTGTATCAGTTACAGAGTCTGCAAGGGAAAGCGAATTTTCTTAGGCGCTTTATCCCGAATTATGCCAAGGTGTCCAAAGGATTCACTCGTTTGTTAAAGCAAAACGTTCCCTTTCACTGGGACGAAGTTGCTCAGGAATCCTTTGAGAAGCTGAAGACATTGCTAGTTAATGCTCCGTTGCTTCGTCCTCTAGACTACCACCGCGACTTCACTTTGTATCTAGCCGTCGCATTTAGCACCATCGCCATGGTCTTGGTGCAGGATGACGATAACGGTGATGAACATGTTGTTTATTACCTGTCTCGAAACCTTCTCGACCCGGAAACGCGTTATGCACATGTCGAGAAGTTGGCATTAGCAGCAGTACATGTCGTACAACGCTTTCTCCATTACATCCTTTTGCGCACGATAACAGTGGTTTCAGACTGCAACCCTATGACGTATATTCTTTCTAGACAATTACTAGGGGGCAAGTACTCCAAATGGATCGTGATCCTGCAAGAGTTTGACTTGGAGTTCACCACTGCCAAGTCAACTAAATCACTAGTCTTCGCGGATTTGATATGTTCTCTCCCTACAGACTCTGTTCCCTCACACTCTGAAGACCATATACCGGACGAAACGCTTTTTCTTATCAGTACTCGTGATCCTTGGTATGGTGACATCATAGTGTATCTTCAGACCGCGACTTTTCGGTCTGAGTTGGATAAAACTGCCCGCCGTCGGATTCGGCACCAGTCCCAACCCTACCGTATAGTAGGAGATACCTTATATCGCATTGGAGTAGATTCGGTGCTCTGGCGATGCCTAACCTTGGAAGAGGCTGAGAAAGTCCTAAATGACTGTCACAGTGGTGCCTGTGGCGGCCATATGTCTGGGTATGCTACTGCCCAAAAGATTCTGCGGGCAGGTTATTTTTGGCCTTCCATATTCAAGGATTGTATCACTGCAGTCTGTAAATGTCATCCATGCCAGATTTTTCAGCGCAAGATGCGCGCACCGCCGTTGCCATTGCATCCCGTTATTACCGTCGGCCCTTTTGCGAAATGGGGCGTGGATTTTATGACGTGTAACCCTCACTCGGCCGGGGGGCATGCGTATATCATTGTCGCCGTCGACTACTTCACTAAGTGGGCCGAGGCAATGCCTACACTAGCTGCTGACGGGAAAACGGTTGCTCAATTTATATTCAACCACGTTATTGCACGGTTCGGGGTTCCTCAAGCCATCGTCACTGATCACGGTACTCATTTCCGCGATTACATGATGGCAGAGCTGACTTCAACGTTGGGCTTGCGTCACGACAGCTCAACACCATACTACCCTCAAGCGAATGGTCAGGTTGAAGCGGTGAACAAGGTTTTGGTCACTATGCTTCAGCGAACAGTTGGGGTTCATAAATCCAGTTGGCATCTCCAACTGTTCTCAGCTCTCTGGGCATACCAAACATCTGCTAAGAGTGCAACCGGATTCACACCATTCCAATTGGTGTACGGTCTGGAAGCTACTCTGCCGGTTGAATGTGAGATTCCTTCGCTTAAATTAGCTGTGGAGCTCTTACCGGATACTTCTCCTGAGGAAGAACGTCTTCTGTATCTTGAACGGTTGGATGAAACCCGTCGTCTAGCTGCTTTGATCATCGAAGCACAAAAGAAGAGGGTCAAAACTCATTTTGATCAATCTGTTTCTCCCCGTTCTTTCATTGAAGGAGACCTCGTCCTCCTGTACGATCAGGCACATGATAAGCTTGGAGCCGATAAGCTCCAGCCTATGTGGCACGGACCCTATATAGTAAAACGCGTTTTGAAAAATGGGGCCTACGAGCTTATAGATTACAAAGGAGTTCCACTGGCGCAGCCCAAAAATGGGTTGTACCTTAAAAAGTACTATGCCTGAAGGGATTTCTTGGTGTGGTGTGTGTACATAGGTGTGTGATTGTCATTTGTGTGCATGTATAGTGTGGTGTGCTTTGTAAACATCTTTCTGTTGATCGGGTCTTCCTGGTTGTGTAGATGTCTATTCATCCATTTGTTGGTTTCGCGGATGGTGCCTCCCGCAGTACCAGGAATCTGTCTTCCGCAGCCTGGGTAATCTACGATCCTGCTGGTGAGTTGATTGACCTGCAAGGTGTGTGTCTAGGACGTACCACGAACAACATCGCGGAATATAGTGCCGTGTTGGAATTATTAACCGAGGCAGTAAACCTTGGTATCTGTGAATTGCTCGTGTATCTAGATTCACAACTTGTAGTGTTACAGCTGAACGGACACTATTCGGTAAGGAACCCATCCATCCTACGTCTGTATTTGTGTATTCGATTACTGGAAAGGAATTTTGACTACATTACATACATCATATACCCAGGCATTTGAATACATTAACAAATGCAGTAGCAAATTTGGTATTAGACAGACATTTGCGCAATTTATAAATCATCATCACATGTAAAGGAAGACTCATCCGGAAATAGATATGCATATATATATATATAGATATCGAAATGTTTACATAGAGTGTGTCACATAAAACTCAAAAAATATACATAATCGTCTTAGTACATCCGGAGATGGTATGTCTCTCAAAAAATAGGTGTGGTATAAATCCTAAAGGACTAATCCGCATGGTGCTCATGATAGCACGTGACTGCACGCACTAAGCGCCTCAGGATTCGGTGGATCTGACTCAGGACTCCCACCGTGTGGTGCTGGTATGCCATCGGTACGTCTGCTAGCCAGGCATAGTCTGGGATCCCGTGGGCAATCCCCTCGAGGTTCTGGATCAGCTCCTCTCCTCCGGTGCCTTCTCCCTGAATCTCAGGGGCGAGTTGTGTCCTCCGGGAGATTGGAGACATCCCAGCTGGTCTCTCAGGTCCCACATCTGCATGCATATATAATTGTGTTAGGACGAATGTGTATTAACAAAAAAAACATATAAACATAAAATCAAAATATGAGGTCTTACCCAACTCCTCGTCCCAGTCGTCTCCCTCTGGCAGTGGGAGATCTGGGTCCCCGATAAAGTCAGTTCCTGCATAGGGCCAGTCTTCCACGACAATCAGTTGGCGCCGTAACCACCTAAAAAACTCTGGCCTCCCGAACATCTGTTGGCCACCTCCAGATCTGGGCATCAATGCTGCCCAGCGAGCCATTCTTGGCTCTTGTGGTATCGGATCCGCCACTGCGGCCCCTTGGCCCTGGAATATTGGTAAACGTTCCAGAATGAATGATACCAAGATGGAACCATAACCGAACTGTTTCAGTTTCCCCTGTTTGCACTTTGTGAGCTGCCTTTTCATGTTGATTGTTACTGCTTCTGCCCAGTTAAACAGTAAGGGACCCATGCATTCTGAGGCCAGCAGGAGTTGGGTCTTCGTGGCCTCGTGCGGAGCCTGCGACCCAGCAGCCCGCATGATGGTATGGAGAACTACTCTCAATGCCAGATCAGGGATAATGTGGATATCCACCTTCTTGCTTCATGATCCTGTTTGTGCCCCTCGGCACACCCATGCCATCACTTCTTCCATCTTTTCCCTAGATGGTCTGCTTCCAGTCAGTACAGGGATTGGACCTCTGCGGGACAATCCAGTGATGAAATAAACATCGGTGACCTCCAGTTCTAATACCTGGTCTCGTAACCTGAACACCTGTTCATGTTCGTCCCAGACACTGATTAAATACTGGAGGAGCTCGGGCTGAGCTCGTAAACATGGTGTGAGGAAGAACTTTTTCAATCCACAGTTTCTAAGTGCATTCATGCAAGCTTGACTTTGCATGGCTTGTTCATCCTCTTCTCCGTGCTCTCGTTCTTTCCATTCGATTGCCATTTTGAGTGATTACCTACATTCATATGGTCAAAAACCCTTAGTTAGATCTTTGATGAGCTTCAAATTCCATGCAATTTGGTCTAAATGTCGAAATTTTGGGCGGATTTTTAGGTTCGGCCGCTGGCGCGGCTGTTTTGTGAATAGTCGCGCCACGTGGCGCGAGCCCTTTATATAAAAGAGCTCATTGGCGCGGGTCCGTGCCCAATACCCGCGCCAATGGGCGCAGCCCTAAAATTTTAAAAGTGGCCACATAGAACTGGTTTTTAAGGGAAAATTATTAAAAAATGAATGAAAATGAAGAGCAAAAGAGCGCCTCTTACCTGTGACAGACGAGAAGCTGAATGGTCAACTGGATTTGTCGCAATCACCGTCAGAAGTTTCTACTCCAAATGGACCACTGTTGCTTTCCACCAAGGTAAATAGTAAAAGTAATTTTATTTTTACCAATTTGACATATTTATAACTTTTTCGACGTTAAATGAGTTTTAAAAGTTATTTTTATCAAATATTTGCATATATTATGTCGAAAATGGATTTTACGCTTGCTTGGTATGTGCAGCAGCAGGTTTTTGCGACTTAAACGATGGAAACGAGTTGTATTTTATACTTTTTCGGACTCGGTAAATACACGAAAAAGTCATTCTGGAGTCATCTTTCAGCTCTTTTCTGACTCTCTAAATATGAAAAGATCGCCGAGGCCCTTGTCGTTTCGATCTCATTAAAATGGACACGAATCGACATCCACCCGGTATAAGTTTAACCCTTTTTCGGGCCGGGATGGATTGATTACGAAAAAGGAATACCCTAGCCTATTGCGACTAGGAGGTTTTCCCGGATATTGTTTTCTACCTTTTCGGATCTGGGGAACTATTTACGAAAAGGGACCTATGGAGTTTTCTTTTCCGCTGTCTTTTCAAACTCTCTAAACATGAAAAGACGCCGAGTTCTTCCTTTGTCAGACTCGTTAAACCCTGATGACATTGGATTCCGTCGAAATGACGTTCTCAGAGTTTCTCCTTCCTAGGACTCGTTAAATGCACTAGGATGGATTCGCCCGAAGGGCGGACTTATATCACAAGCATATGCTATCCCCTTCAAGCTTGTTATCAAAAATAATTGGGGTACTCGCCAGAAATGGTGGGGGGAAAATGGAACCATTGTCGTTGTCGTCGGCAGTATGTCGCTCTTGAACATGGCACTTGTCTGCATTCGTGTCGGGTTGGGGACATCTCATCTCGTTTCTTCACTTTGCCTCCATGGGTTTGGATAATCCCTTTTGACCTCTCCTCTGCTCATTGCCTTGTCACCATGACCTCTGATCCGTTGATGTCAAATACTGCCAAGTCCACTGTCGTGCCGTTCATATGTTCAAGAGAAGTTGACCTCTGCAAATATCAACCTTCCTCTGATTCTCATACGATTTTGATTCACAACAAAAACATCATGTTCCTCTGTCTCGTGTCGATGATGTGGGAAACATTATGGCCCACCTTCGATCAAGGTCACTTCCTGTCGACTTCAGCTCATTATCCAGGAAGTTGGTCTAGAGACTCCCTATGGTACCTTGGAGCCTGCATGCCTCAATGGCAGGTTCGTCGCATTCGACGCGAGGTTTACATCATTGGCCTCCGATCGAGTGATTCTGCGGGTGTTCGACGTCAACTCATTTATTCGCACGCCGTAGATTGTACCTGTAGTACCTTGAGGACCATTGTCATTATTGGTGGTTTCTCTCGCGTCTGTTAACGACTTTCATCATTGGCTGGTAATCAGACGATGTTCTTGCATGTTCGACTTCAGCTCACATATTCGCATGCTTGAACTTGTACTTTGTTGGGTCGAGATGGAGCGCAAGACCCTGGATTGTGTCTGTTGTAATCCAGGCTGCGATTGTGGATTATTATCATTATGTACATGACTCACTGATTGGATGGCTGTGACCATACCTGAGTCTATTTGTTTGGTCCTAGTTGGATGGCTGCGCCCATACCCTGGATCCGGATTATAGCATACTCTGTTTCGGATGGCTGCGTCCATACCACATATACATCATGTACTTGAGATATCAGTTGTATCTTTCTGCGCAGGTTTTCCGACGGCGGGCCTTCGGTTGAACATGTTCTCGTAAAGCATTTCACCCCTCTCTCTCTCGGGCCTCATACTTTAGGGGGCATCTGTTACACAGTAATTTGTCACCGTCCCTACCATTCCCCGTCCTGCATAATGGAGGACCCATTTTGTGACCTGTGAACATTGTCATGCCTTGAAAACATCATCAATGCATTCCTCTAAGCATGAGCTTCATTTGCCCTTGAGACATCTCCTTGCAAAAATCATGAAAAACATCCCCTTTTGCATTGGCGCGGGCAGGCAGTTCAGTACTCGCGCCAATGGGGAAAATCCTGCAAAGAGGTCGCGCCAATTGGCGCTCTGTCATAGAGCAGTAGTCGCGCCACCCAATTTAGGGACTGTTTTTTAAATAAAGATGGCGGAAGTTGAGTTCCAACAAACTCAGAAACCATTGCCTATCTTGAGTTGGGAGGTTTGGCTGCAGGAGTTCTATGGAAGGGAAGTGGTTTTGCCACCTCCCATGGAACCTTCCTTGTTGATAGGGCCAATCCCATAATAATAGGGATCCCAACTCCCTCCTTCCCCATCTATAAAAGCTTGCTCAATCCCATGGCAAGCTAGTCTTGAAGTGCCTAAGCTTTGAATCTCCATATTCCCAAGAGCCTTTGTGCTGTAAAGAGCCCTCTTTTTCCCTTAAGGCCGACTCAAGTAAGGAGACCATCGTCGAGAGACTCCGGAGAGGTTTTCCCTTTCCTTGGTGAGCTTTGCGAGACGTGGATGACTGGGGACCCATCCGAAGGAGACCGCGACGTCAGAACTTGGTTGTAATCTCTCTTCGTTTGTTATTTAATAGATGATTATGATTATGGTTCCACTCTGTTTTCCATCATGTTAATATGAGTAACATCCTTCCTGACTGATGTTTAGTTACGTATACCGGATTTTATGCTTGTATCTGTTCGTTTCTTCCATGTGCAGCTGTTCATCCGCGGAGATCGTGGAGGGATTGTGATCTGCCGAGGCTGAGGGACGGGGACGCTTCTTCTTCAAGATCACAGCATTGGAATCCAGGTAGGCTTCTATCCCCAGTCTTTTCATTCGTAACTAGGAACTTGCGTCGTAACATTGTTTGATTGTTGCTAGACCCCTGCTGGGCTAGTAGGGATCGCCTCTGTCCGCAGAGGGGATTTACCTCCTCAACAGCAACGCAATATAGAAGTGCAGCAACAAGTCATGGTTACAAGGATATGATGTACGATATGCTTTTACCATGCAACTTAATGAAAATACACCACTAACTTCTCCTGAATGATGAGAAATAAAATCCATTATTACGTTTATCCATGACTTGGATGATGCATTAACCATAGACTTACTAATTGTAGACCTTCTAAGAAATTAATAACTTTATTTCTTTCACCATTCAAAACTTTAGTATACCTTATCGTAAATTGACACTATGACTTCATATCTATAAGTCCATAGTAGCATTTTACCATTTTACTAGAATAATAAAAAATACTAAGCTTGATTTTGACTATTGTAACATTGGACACTAACATGGCGTACATAGTAGCATGGGTGTTTCTTCTCTTATAGAGGGATACAAATTTACCTATGTTCTCATTTCTTAGGGTTGTGTGGGTATGGTGTTAGTATTTTATTTATCACTCCTCTTGTGGGCTCAATAAGGTAACAACTCTTTCCCTAATTTTCTCGGTGAAATTCCTTCCATTCATTGGTTGGAGGGTGTGATGTTTGAACATCTGGGCCATTCAACACATTGATGTTTTTGACGTGTGTGGATCATTACTTTGGTATTTTGAGTGGTGTTTCTTCATTTGTATGTGTAAGGTTTCTATTGCTTATATAAGTGCCGCTCGGGCTTCTGGTCGTGGCGTTCTTAGTCAAGCGAAGGTTTTAGTGCTTGTGTTGTTTTAGCTCTCTCGTGTAGGCATTGCCTCCTACTTGAGCTTGCTGATAGAATAATTCCCTTCAGTGAAGCCCAATGGCTTTGGTGTCAATCTCTTTTTTGGGAGCCTGAACTTCTAGTTCTTCTTGTGTGGAGCCAAGAGGTGCCGTTCTTTCTTTTTCAGGTGAGCGGTTGTAGACCAGTTCAAGTCTCGATTTATGATTGTTTGATGATGATTTTGGGACGAGGTGATGAGTGGCACTAGGTTACCTTGCCTTCTCTATCTGTTGTGTGAAATGTTGGGTTTCTAGTTGAAGGTGGTTGATTCTTAGTGTGTTTCGTTTCTGAGTGTATGGTGCTTGGTTTGATTAGGTGGTCCTTGGTGTGGATTGGGGTTAGCCTCAGGGGCCTGGGTTTTGAAATTGCCACCATCATGAAGCCAAGTCCACATTCCTTATTTACCCCTATTCATGCAAAGGAGGAAGTGTCCTATCTTGGGTATGGGTCAATTGTGTCGAATGAAGTCTAGGGTGGTGGCATGAGAGAAAAAGGTGATAACAACAACTAGGGTGTCAGCATTTTATGCAGCGTTGGGCATGGGGGTCGTGGAGCACAGAATGGGAGAAGGCCTTTGACCAGTCATGTGGTTGGAACGGGTAGTAGGATCCTAGATTAGAGCAATCATGGAGTAGTAAAAGGGTTTAAGAGAACGGGTTGGGGTTGTGTCTGAAGCATATGGGGGGGGAGCAACAATCTGGGTGGAGTTGGATCAGTTGGATGCACATATTCTAGGCGTGCTAGGAGAACTACGATGCTCCAGGTGATGATTCAATTTGTCATATACATGTTAAAATATCATTATAGGGTCCAGAGGTAGGAACACAAGGTAATTATGGCCAAAGTGGAGAAAATTCGTTATTTTCAATGCCATGTCTGTGAAAGAATTGTAGTTGTCATGCGTGGGTAGAATCTCTTGAATGGGAAGATTGAAAAGTTGGAAGCTTGACTTGCTCACTTTGAGCAATATGTTAACTGCCTATATTGTCCTCCTCCTCCTGGAACGGGGCCACACAATTTTGCTTCAATCACTTTTGATGACTAATTATTGCAACCAATGTCTTTCTAGTTCTTTTTGTTTTTTGGTATGTAAGGCCTATAAGGTTGTGCATATCTCTCTTGAGAATTTTGGTTTTGCATGTATTATGGTAATAGAATTGGTCAACAAACTCTGTGGCAGTGAGGCCACATGCATTTTGACATATTTCTATATATGTTTTTTGAATAATGAAAAAACTTTGACTTACAAAAAAAAAAATTAATAATAATTATAACATATTTTTTTAATTAGAAATATCTAGTTTTATGAAAGTGAGTTATTTAATTGATGTGATAATTTTTCCATAACTTAAGTATTAACATTGTTAATAATTTTGTTAAGAAAGAAATCTTTTGGTAAAAATCACATCATGAGAGTTTTGTCAACGCATTTAGAACCATCCAATGTGGCTCATCCAATAATGAGTGAGTAAACATTTTCCCTATTTTTAATTTGAAACAATAAGTAAGAAATCATCACTCTTGATTTGAAGAAGTACCTACTATGTATATGATATGCATTTATAGTTTGGAAAATTTTCACATTGTTGAATTTTTATTTTACATATATTTGTTTTGTATGTGGAATGGAGAAATTATAAATCTCAATTTCATATTAACAAAGTACATATATATATATATATATATATATATATATATATATATATATATATATATATATAACAATGGTAGGGTATGTTTTTCTATGGTAAAATGTTATAACTTGACATTCAAAGAGGAATAGATTATACATATATTTATAAATTTTAAATGAAAAATATTATATATCAATTTAATCTAAATTTAGCCATATTTTTAAAATTAAATTATCATTATTATTATTTTTCAAAAACATTAAAAATAGATAAATAACAATAATTTATATATTAAAAATTAATTAAATATGTTTATTCCTTCTCTCTCTCTCTCTCTCTCTCTCTCTCTCTCTATATATATATATATATATAACAATGGTTAAGGGTATGTTTTTCTATGATAAAATGTTATAAGTTTACATTCAAAGAGGACTAAAATATACATACATTTATAAATTTTAAATGAAAAATATTATATATCAATTTAATATAAATTTAGCCATAATTTTAAAATTAAATTATCATTTTTATTATTATTGTTTTTCAAAAACATTAAAAATAGATAAATAACAAACATAATTTTAATTTATATATTAAAAATTAATTAAATATATTTATTCCTCTATTGTGGAGATTCTTAATTTGTAAATAGGCTTTATTATAATAGCATTGGTCATTACTATGGCTTATCAATACTACATGCAGAAAAAATCATAAATCATTTCATATGATACTTCTTCATATAACATTTTTTTTAATTAAATAATTTAATTAAAACCATTAAAAAGTCATAACTACTTTGTAGAGAAATCTCAATCTTTGATTTCTGTATACTACTATGAAAATTTTAGAATATTTCACAAGTTTAAATCCTTACCATCAACCTAATAATTATTGAGAAGAATCCTTAAGTGGCTAATGTGGACCTCCAAGCAACCCACTCTCAGAACATGCATGCCTTAATTTTCATGAGCACAATATTAAAACGACGAAATATCCAACTATTGCATTTATGAATTTGGGGTTGATTTCTTCTTATGTTTTTTTGTTTTTATTTCACTTTTAGTTAATTGTGTGTATCTTTGTATGTTGAGTGGTGTTGAGATCTTATGTATTATGTAGCTCATATATGCAAATGGATATATATATATATTCTTATTTATGCATAAGCATATATACATATGTACTTATTTTTGTATGTAAACTTGTGTCTTCATGAGTGACGTGGTGATATGTTTATCAATGGTTGTAGTGTATTACGAACTTTGTTAGGCTGTATTGACTTAAGGAATTTGAAATGATTCCAATTCTAACAAGTTCCTCCATGATAAGTACATCACTATTTTTTATAATATTCATTTATATATAAGCAAATTTTATTTGGCAAAATGGTCCATTTTACAATAAGATGTGTAATTCCTTTTTTTTCTTTATTAAAGCTTACACATGTAAAAAAAGCATACCCGCAAATGTGAAAGATGAAAAAGCCAATAGTGGCCCATTTAAAAAAAAAAGACAAGTTAAGTTAAATGTAAAGATAGATATTAAAAAAAAAAAATGTATGGATTTGTGCGTTGGGAACATGAAATTCATGTCTGTTGCAAACATGCCATATACAAACTGATATGTACATGTAATTGTCAATGTAAACACTTGATAAAAAATATAAATAGAGATGGGATAGGGATATCATTATGAAAGTAACTTGAAATGACAATGCGGAACAAAACTCGTATTACCTTTGGTGGTAATACAAGGACATCACCCCCTGATTGGGGTGCTCACTGTCAGGAGCCACCGGACAACTAGAGGGCGAAATCACCGCGGTTCAAGCGTGAGAGTTTTTTTGGCATTCTCATTACAGTATGCGAAGGATGCAAAGTTAGTAAGTGACGATGGTGCATTTACTAAGACAGGCTGGAGTGTCAGAAGGCCATCAAAATAGGTAGAATAAGGGAAGCCTAAAGAGGCTAATGTGGGTTGTGCATTCACCATTTCAACTTAGCAAGAGCGAGAACAGAACTGGTGCAGTTTTTGCTTAGAGGTCTTAGGTGAGGGTTCAGGGGTATGTAATTCTTCAATCCACGCTTACGTTTTCAGCCAATTGTAAGATGAGATAGGATAATGGAGTAGGCGAAATTCTGGGAATGAATTCATTTACCGACAGCCGTAAGATAAAAAATTATAATGTTTTACTATTGCAGAAAGAAATCCGGCTTTGTTTCCGTGACCCTATAATGTTATGCAGAACTTATTTATAAATTTCATTTACATCAAGCATGCATGCAAGTTTAGTTCGGTTGGGCAAAGGAATTTTCATTCTTATTTTGTTAATTTCTTGCTGCATGGAGTGGAGTCTAGTTTTACTGATCATTGTACATTATCTACTACTTATAGAAAGTTATTTGAACTCTGCCTGGGCCTCTATTCAGTAATCATCACAAACTTAGGGAAAATTTGGGGCTTATGTTGTCAGTCTTATCATGAAATCATATTTCAAAAGTCTTGTTTGTGTATTAGTAAATCCATTGGGGAATTTCATTACAGATGCTATGAGTATATCTTGAAAATTATGGGTAGTTATTATGGTTTCTGGTCTGGGGATGTCGAAGGTCCAAGTCAAACGTTACGTCTTGTTTTTTCAATTTCGTATGGTCAAAATAGGTTTATGATTCATCTTCGTCTGAGCCTCTATATCCATCATCCTAATTGTAGAAACCATTTCATCAATAATCACAGTCTTCCTGTGAAGTATAAAACAAAGGATGACTTACTCATACAAATGCAGAGTTTAACAGTTATAACCCTGACCTCCTGTCATATAGGCTTACTGATAGTAAACACAAATTTTCAGCAGAGAATCAATGAAGTAACTATGGTTAGGAGGCAATTGAAGAAGAGTAGGGTCAATAATGAGGATAAAGGGAAGAAAAAGATAGAGAAAGAAAAAGCAAAGACCAGTAAAAGAGGTAGGAAACTAAGCAAGAGGTGTTATTAAATATCTCTCAAGCTTACTCTTTTGGTAATACTCCACAAACCAGGAATATAATAGGGATAGCAAAAAGAAAGCCATAGTAATGAGAAGGATAATGAGGCAGAGGTGGATATAATGCATTTCATTTTTGATCCTGAAACACAAGATGTCGTCTATCACTATTTAATCAAACGGTTCATACCTATTGGATAATGAAGTGTGTCATCGCCAAAGTAATGAAAAGTTTTCAGCCACGACAAGGGAATGTAAATCCGGCAGTAATATAAATTTTTCAGGATATTACCATACAAGTTCAGCAAATCAAGGTGACACAATACAAGATGACAACTCGAATGAAACGAATAGAGAAGCAGATGCAACAGCTGCACCAAGTGGACATGGCTGAATCCATTACTAAAGATCCCACACCAATTGACTCTTTAGATAGATAGTTTACTAGTTTTGTTTTATGAATTTTGCGGATAGTGTTTATGTTTTTAGTCGCTGCTTACTTAATGTATTAGACAGTAAACTAGCTAAGAGTAAACGGGCCATTGCAGCAAGTTGGAGAAAGAAACAATTTCAATTTTGAATGGTGTTCAATGCGTTAAGGTGGCCAACAGACCTAGTTTCCTATGGGCAGGTTGAGGTCACCAACTCTATATGAAATCTACTTTTTACAATAATAGAAAATAATAGTCTTACCAAATTCAAAAAAAAAAAAACAAAATACTAGAACATCACAGTTAAGAAATTTTGTGGTAGAGGACAATCTGCCAAATCTGATAAATCTGATATTAACGTGTACAGTAAAGTCAAGAAATTTGGTACGAGAGGAAAATCTGCGAGAGCAATATTAACATATGCAGCAAATCTGGTCGATGTGATAAATCTAAAGTGCGCAAATAGTGTATGTTGAGGTCATTAACACAAAAGATTTGGCAAGACCTCCGCCCACTATTTGGTGACAGTGACTGATATTTAATACAGAATATTACCTGGAGTGGAGTGAAATCCAAATTGGTCTGCCCCCTATATTGCTCGTATGGTTTTCAATTTAAAATAACAGTATCAGTCGATGTGTCTTTAATAGTTTCATTGTCAAATTGAAGGCCGCTCGTAATCATGACAGATATAAGCCAGTGCATACTCGGCTGGCATCATTTAATAGTTTCGTTGTCAATTTGAAGGCTGCTCGTGGTTATGACAGATATAACCCAGTGTCTCACGTATAGTAACTCTCCTGGCATCATTTATTTTGGGGACAAAACTCCTTTATTATGTGACATCATGGACCCATGGTCCCCATTATAGTTTTTTACAGTAATTTGAAGGATGCTGGTATCTCATGACAGAGAAGCCACTACATATAAACTAGCAATTGCACCAGAAGGCGCAAAGGAACGCTGTAAGGTGTGCTACATGTGAGACACAATGAATGAAGAAGGGGGTACATGGTGGGGTTCCTCCTGTTTGCTGCCTTTGAGTATTCCCGCCATTTTGAATCTTGGGAATAGAATTAGGTTGAGAATGGCTTGCAGCGGAATTTCCTCTAGACTGGCCTACTGGTCCAGTTGCTCGCTTCACACTGGAAAAAAACAAATAGATATCAACAATCTGATCAAAATCACCAGGTTTTAAAGTTCTCCAACAAGCGAGGACTTGGCCTCTTGTGTTAACCAAACTTTAATTGCAGTAAGAAAAACCAAAAAGAATATTTCTTATGAAATACACTAATTTACAGTTAACTGTTCAAGATAAAATATAGTTAGTAAATATTGTGAGAACCATCACACGTGTCTCAACTTCACATCCACTAAACTCGTAAGATTACACAAAATACATCAAATCAGAAAGGTATTTACTTTAATTCATAAACTAGATATTTACTTTAAAACATTCGAAGGTATTTACCAGTTGGATTGCCTTTACCAGACTTCAATTTTTAAAACAGAGTTACAGTCCACCTATTAGAAGCTTGCAGATATAGTGAAGTCTTCGTGAAAAAAAACTAGAAAGCTAATGTATTGGATTCCTTCTTCTGTATCTGATGATAAAAGTCACAAACAACAAACGAAATTCATTTGCGGCGAGGCGCATACAGCAAACGTAGAGATAAAACACAATACAAGGGATTCGTAAAACAGTCCTAAGAAGACGTTTGCAGGGCACTGGTAGATGTACTTTCCAAACAAAGATTTGTCGAGATAGAGTTTTAACCTAACAATTCCAGAGATTTCCCCGACACTGAACATCGAATTGCTTTACAAGAAAAAATACACTGCAAAGGCCCCAATGCCATGATTTAGATATATCATTACATACAATAAACCGCCGTGAATTTTTTTCTGAGTTTATGGTTTACCTAAAACCAATCTTGGAGCCTTAATAGCACTAAAATCAAAAATAAAACAGATGCTAGCCGGTGAATTTGTTGCGGAAAAGCACTTTTGTAAAAGAAACCCTTGTTTCTGTCTCTTAGTTTATGAACCAAATTTGCTATCGAGGGTTTGAAAAGCCGTGTCTGAAGAAAACTAAACATGTCAAAAAATGAGTGAAGTAAATCATGCATACCTTCTATTAGAGGAAGAGTGAGGGCCGGGCCCTCCCACCTCGACACCTTTAAGCATCTGCTGATGACTATGTTACCAGAAACGAGAAACGGGAAACGAAACGAGAAACGACAACGGGACGAGAAACGTAGTTTGTAGGTTTCGCACATTCAAGAAACGAGGAGAGAGAAAAACAAAAAAAAAGTGAAAAACATAAAACAAAGCATATATCATAAGAATTCTCCAATACTATGGTTTATACGCAGTTGCTCATAGGTTTTAGTTGCTCACATGGGTCATTCTCAAATACTCATGTTTGACGCTACAGGGACGTACAACAGTGAAGAAACTTTGGCACTGAATTCAAACTTGATTTGGCCATTCCATTTCCACTTGATTTAGACACAGTGAGAGTGGGATTTTTTTCAAGTCTATATCCATAAAATTTTTGGGATGAGTACATGATCTCACATATACTTATATTGTATATATACTCTATGTGACTTGATCTGACATCAAATTTGGTATTTGGCAAGCTGCTACTAGTTTGTAGTTTCCCTAGTTGGGGAATAGGATGGTGAAGATTGAATTGATCTCTATTGAAAATAGAGCCAAAAGTACAAATTTGTTTAGAACTACTACAACCTACAACTATCTTGATATAGGAAGGAGTGTGGCTCCCTCCATTGGCATTTTCCATAGAAAAAATGAAAAGATGGAGAACCATAAATACTACAACTAATTTTTGAAGACAACCTAAAAAAAATTATCATTAAACTTTCAAAACTTTACCATTAATCAACTATAATAGTAAATTGAAATAAATACTAAACTATTCATTAAATTATTTAAATACTAATTTATAAAAATATATAATGTAACGGTTTTCATTTAAATTTATAATTTTATATAAAAAATAATTTTTAAATGCTATAAATTATATAAAATTATACACTAAATCCACTTAAAAAAACCCAAATCCCCCCAAATTGTTAATGAAAATTTAAACTACGCCAACCAAGAAATCATCTCTGAAAATTATCCCATAAAAACCAACTTTTGGCATTTTAATGATTCACTCAATGTCAAATTGGAAAGAGACCAACATTAAAAAAAAACAGTTCAAAAAACCATTACGTTTCTGAGAAAATCGTTGAAAAAAACCATTTGTTTCTGAAAAACTGGTTTTATGTATTGAAAAATGAAAACGGCCGTAGAGAACGGCGTTTTCCATACCGTTCCGTTTTCTTAACGTTTTTTTCAGGAAACGAATGCTTCCGTTCCGTTTCTGGTAACTAAGGCTGATGATGTCCAGCTCCGCTTGATCTTCCAAGCTTCCTGGGCTGGGACTCGTTCTTCTCCGCCTTAGATTGCTAAAAGGACATGTATGCGCGCTGCACTTAATCTTTAATCGTCTATATTCTCCAACCACCATGAGATTGGATCACACTATGATCCGCACAGACTCAAACCCTAGAAACCCTAACGAAGTTATGCAAAATGAAGCCAAGCTCTTTAATTCACATAAATCCATCAGTTAAAGCCCAGTGCCCTTAAAGCATAGACGCTCGATAACTTCCCTCGAACAAGCCCAAACCCTACAAACAGACTTCAAAAAACAATAAAAGGCAGGTAGATTACCTGAATTTGCTGAGAAAAGACTCTAAACAATGCCAGAGAGCCTTCGAATTTGCAGACTCCAATGAGAATTTGGGATTCAAACGAACCTGCAAAAGAAAGGCCCACCAAAATGAAATCTGTGCGCTCCTCTTTGCTCAGAACAACGCAAGGGGAACATTAAAAGGTTTTCGAACTTGATCTTGATTGTACTCAAGTGGTTTTCTGGATTCCGAGATATCCATTGGCCTGGTTTCTTTGCCGCCGTCGTGTTGACGCCATAGCCCTACCACATAAAGGAAAACCCTCTAGGCATCTTAACCCTCATGAAGGCGGCAACCAGCAGGTTTTCGAACTTTCAGAAGGTACCATAGCCTTTACTGAAAGTCTTGATACCCTGCAACTCTGAAATTGCTCTCGCTTTCCATTGCTCTGCCAAAACATAGAACCCCATTCAAAACCATTATCCAAAATGCAAAAAAGGAACCATTATCAAAAATGCAAAAAAACAACTTGTGAATATGTGCAGCTTGCATTCCATGAAACTTCGGGTGCCATTTATGAATTTGTTTTTCTTTGATGGAGAAAGAGAGTGTAGTTCCTAGTATTCTCAGTGGAGACAACCGTACAATTTAAAGAGATAGAACAGAGTAAATCCAAGTGTTTAGTCAACGTTTACAAATGAGTGATAGCTTACAGGGATCGAAGCGAACTAAAATGGCCCTGCTGTCATCCCTATCTCCATTTCTGAGCTTCGCTAATGGCGGCCTCCAATGTCTGAGGCGAGTCCGAAAACAGAATCCATGATCTCACTTTCCACAGCCATCTGAGCACTAAACTTTCAAAGAGGTTTCCTTTTCATACTAGAGGGATCATCTATTTATACAAATTTCAAAGAGGGAAATATCTTTATGCTCATACTCTCTTCCACATTTAGTCCATTAAACAGCAATGTCACGCCCTTGGCATGTGTGAATATCTGAGCCACTGGCAAAACGTTGCCAGTGTTCAGTACATAGTGACATCAGTTACACTTCAACTCCGATATACCTTGCTGGAAGAAGGAAATAAATATACACAAATCACCAAATTAGGTCAATGACACTCAAAAGACATAAAACGACAATGTGTGGTCGTTCGCAGCCCAAAGCATCTCCTCAGAGGAAGAATTACAAGGCAAAATACAGAGCTTAGTTCGACGCTCTGAATTTCTATACCGTCCATACTAATAGACAATTGTCTAGCCCTGTTACTGTTGAATAACAGACATGTTACATTTATTTTCATCCCTATTCGCCAAAGTAAAAGGCGAGGGCAGGTACCAATTGGTGGGAGATGCTTCACAAAGAAAAAATCAGAAAGTTTTTAGAAAAACCGGGGGAAAGAATGGAGAAGTAATCCAAAATCTTCAAATCCTAGCCCACTGTAGTGACTAAATTTTCAGTCTCATATGAGAGAATTGTTCCGGGATTTCTTGAAGACTCGAAATTGTGAAGAAGTTTGAGAAGTAATCCCGCTTTCTTTTCTGCTCTCGGAGTACCAAATGTAAGAAGATCATACAGAGAAGACATTAACGACGGCAATCTCAACAAGTTGATTACAATTTTGCCACTTCCACCGCAACATAATGATAGCAAAATAGCAACACAATTCTCCCTGCATTTAGGTGAAGTAGAACCCGAACTTAAAAGGCTGACAATTAGGGGGATTACGGAGGTTTCACCAGCTGCGAGTGCTCCCTCTATTTTTTTGGCAAGAACAGCAAGGAGAGGGACTGCTTTGTCTGTGAGACCGGTTGTGTCATCTGTCAAAATATTGATTAACAGAGGAACTGCCCCAGCTGCTATTATTTGTGAAAAGTTTCGATGAAAAACTGAAAAATTAAGCAGGGCATTAGTTGCATCCTTTTTCCCTCTGACAGTCCCGTCCCGAAGAAGATTTACCAAGGCTGGAATGGCTTCTGGCGTCTCTTCAATTAACTTATTATAATTACCAACAGACGAAAGGCTGAAGAGCGTTGCAGCGGCATTCTCCCTAGCTTCCACACTGCATCCATTTCTGAGAACGTTGATTATTGGCTGTAATGCACCAGATTGCATTATTTTAGCTTTGTTCCTCTCATAAATAGACAAATTTAAGAGTGCAGTTACAGCATTCTCTTGAGCTTTGGGATCCTGTGAAGATAGCAGCGATACAAGCAAAGGTATGGCTCCTGCCTCTGCAATGCTAGCTCTATTGCCCATGCTGCATTTAGCAAGTAGTCGGAGTTCACAAGCAACCTGTTTTTTCGCTTCAAAAGGACCTGTTGCAAACTTTTCTACAAGGAACGCTGCAGTCATCTTTACAGCTTCTAAAGTTGCCTTGGTACTCGCGATGCTTTCCATTGAAGAACGTTTCTTCTTGTGTTCTGGTTTTTCAACGGAGATGTTATGCGCATCACAACACTGAATAATGAGGCTTCCGAGAGCGTGATTTGGAATAAGATTTGTCCGCAAAAGCTTCTGCCCAGTCTTTGGACAAATATAGTGCCCTCGTAATGGATGCTAGGTCATACGTTTGCCCAGTAGAAACAACGACTGGTTCTGAGCACTAAACTTTCGGGCGCCCAATACCACATCCCTTAGGGTTTCGGGCGAGAGCTTGCTCAGTGTGACGGCCATGAAACCTCCTGCTACGGCGTGCCCACAGCTCCGGCAATGGTGGGCACCTTAACCCTCATGAAGGCGGCGGCCATCAGAAAACACTCTGTTCAAAGAACACAAAATGCGCAACAGAGATCTGTAAGGAAATCATTAATACGAAACAGAGATCCGTTAGGAATTCGCTGGACAGATGAATCATTTTAATTGGTTGGAGGAATAGTGAAATGTAAAATTCTAATTAGTGAGAAGGGTGATAGGCAAAGCTTCCCATTAGCTGGGATGAACAGTATTTTCTCATCCAAAACAACAAAGAAAACGCCTCTGGCCTAAATATAGTAGCTGGTCATGTTGGTTATTTGTTTTCTCTTGTATTATGTAACACGAAAGGACAAATTGTGCACATAAAATATGGAACACAAGATTTCCCCACTCAAAGAAATTTTGCAGAATTTTATTTTCTTATAATATATATATTTTACTATTTTATTTTTTATTTCTTTTTAATCAATTTTTTTTATGTATTGATAATACTTAAAAAAAAAATATTTTTTTTTAATATTATTAAAAGAAAAAAAGACAATATTATAATTTTTACACAATAAAATTTTATTGAGATGAAGCTTATGCATTAGTTTACCATTTATTTAATGAAATTACATTTTAATAATAGTTGTTGGAGATTAAAGGATTTGGTTGGCCTTGTTCTTCATACACGAGAAACAATTCCAATTTGAATATCTTCCTATTCTCTGGTTGTTTGGGTTTACCAAGGGTACTTACAACTATATTGGTAGCATTTACAGCTTACTCTACTTGCTTGAATTTACTACATGCTTGTTAGGAATTAGGGCTCCACCTATGGATTTCCATTGCCTTCATTGGGGTAGAAATGTCATACCAAGTGCATTGATATTGTCATAATACATTGAGCATATAATAGGGGATACAAGGTTTGTATATTGGATGACATAAAAAAATAGAGCTCAAAATTAATGAAAAAAAGGATACCTATAATATCTAGTGAAAGAAGGGGTTATTTAAATTGAGACGCCCTATTGGATTAATATTGATAGGGGGTTAAATAATGTGAGTTTTAGAGGTATTTTCCAATATTTAGTCAAATTAAGGGTATTGTTTAGTATGACAGGAATGTGATATGTTAGAGGTTCACTAAGTCGTGTAGATATTTTTTCTGCTCACTCTACTTCTTTGTATTTATTGTGTGCCCTAGTTGCTTAGCATTATGAATAGTACCTACACAAGTTCTTTATACCTACTCAATAAATAGAAAAAAAATGGACATTAAGGCCATATTTGATTCAATGAACATTTGATTCCTCGTCATCTAAATTTGACATTGAATAGATATTATTCAATTTAAACATTCATTTTTGCTAACAAAAATTAATGTTATTTATGTGTCTTTTCTCTAAATGGTGTTTTGCATCACAATATACATGTGCTCCAATTGTTGCCTACAATGGTTATGGAAAAAGGTTCTAGTAACTTATATTTTTTTTTGGAAAATTTGTTTTCTGGAAGATTTAAATAATTGTATTTTTTATTTTCAATTGGAAATTGCATTACTTACAAAACAATATTACGTTTCCATTGTCTTTAAAAAAACTCATTATAATTTCTTACAGGGAGTGGATTAATTACTATGTAACAAAGAAGAAATCATTCTTTGTATCTAGGGATCATGTCCAAGCAATGAAAGAGTAAATTGTCATATTGAATTTCTCCATATGACCCCCATATAGACTCTAGCACGGGTGAATCAATGTCACCGAGGGGTTCTTTCTCATGTATAATTAAAGTTATAGTAGGAAAATGAGGCTCATTCTTTGAGATCTACACAAATTGACACAATCGGAGTTGTGATGTGTGAAGTACACATGGAATCATAATTTCTTTTGCTTTCATATGAAAGAATAGTTTATGTAAACTTTGTTGAGAAAAAAACTGAGAGTTGGGTGAATGAGTATTTTAAACTCACTTCAACTATAAATTTTTAATTCAAACTTATCTATGCTACTATCATTCAGGAAACCAACGTATGTACGTGACTGTGATGAAAACAAATTTCGTATATCTAGTTAACTAAATTTTCATATATTTCATCATATGTTAATATTTAATTAGTGCATCAATACTTCATTATTCATTAGAAACCCTAAGAAGTAAAGAAAAAATAGATTATCAACAGACATGAAAACCATAATTTTAGGTGGAAATCCAATGTGGGAGAAGAGCATCGTTGTTTTCATCTTTGTCTTCTTATTTTATTATAAAGGAAAAAATATTACAGTTTTGTACTAGTGCAGACTCATTCTAGTACAAAGGCACTAACCTCGAGAAGGGTAACAACATTCTCTTGTACTCCAACACCCACTAAAAGGGAGCTCCACCCCCCTGATCTCCTTTACCATCACCCACTCGAAGGGAGCTCTTACCCCGTGAAAATGTTTACCAGCTACTACTAGAAGGAATATTTGACTCCCTCATTTAAGGCTCTAACCCTCAACACTTCTCTCGATCAGATTCCATAATATTTAATACTGGATCCACCTAACTCAAAACATTAAGGTTGTAGGCCACTTTTCATTATATTTTTAGACTCGACCCACTTCTATCATTTAAGCCCAATATCAAATAACAATTTTGAGGAAATTTATTGAATCAAATCACCCAATCACTGAACTGATTGAATCAAAAAATTAATCATTCAAGATTAATGAACAATGAAACTAGATCAAACCAATCCATATCACATGAAATAAACTTATAGCCATTAATAAGTATACATACCATATATTGTTCATCATAGAAATGAAATGTTGTTTCCGCAAACCATTATCAAACATATGCCAAACTGTATGAGTCATACTCACGTATGTACCCATTTCCCCTAATGAAGACCTGCATACATATTTCAAATCACTGACACCTGAATTTCAATAACTGCCACATTGAACCAATCACAGAATCACATACTAAATCCATCATAGATTACTGAACCAAATACATATCACCACATTCTAGCATCGTCACTAATCATGATTCCATTCCAGATTCAATTCAATGTAACTAGTATTGTCAGACACAAATCACTATGAAGCAAACATCATCGATAAAAAACAATAAACGTTACATAACTCATCATATATCATCAACACCCTATACTGCAAAACCCTATCATTTATACGCGAATTTTACAAATAACATATTATGTGTATGTGCACGCTTACCATTATTAACACCCATGTAGAAATTCTAAACATACTTAAATCACTTCCCATTATATATATGCGACTACCAAGAGACAAATATTCGTATGTATGTGACCTTTTAGAGTAAAATAAGTGTACAAATATGAAATCACTGAATCATACCTTCATTGTAGCCATAGCACACACTTCACAAATCTCACTGTCACACATTTAGTTTGGAATATCATTATCACCATAGATATACCATTGTTAGCTATAATCGTAAATAGATCAAGCAACGATGTTCATCAGTCTTCATTATACCTTCAAATCTATCATATTTGAGCCTTCTCCATGCTCCTTGGTGCACACATATTTTAAATTGAGTTACACATTAATAACCCATAAATTTCACACGTAACACTTTCATCTCCATCTTGTTATATAACATAACATTAAACAATACCTTAGGCCAATCCATTAGTAATGTCATTGGTATAATTTTACAGGATCAAATTGTTATTGTCACACTCATTACTATGAGCCAATACCATGTTAATAACCCCTAGTATTTAAATTACCATTGTGTGGATTATGTGCGTGACTTTTCTTCACCATACCTGCGTATGTATGTGACCTTGCTTCATATGAATCCTATATGCTTTCCCAAATTCCACCTTTATCATACCTCTATCTCTCATCTTTCCATTCCTTTTTCCATCATCTGTGTGATAACTATACTAGCCTTCATAATCATCCTGTTACCATAATGTTGACATAACCATGTTGTTACCATAATTCTCACATTTTTATCAATTAGGTTTCCATCAAGGACAACACATTAACCATTATACAAAAAATATCACCCTTTCGACTTGATGGCAACCGTGTTTGGTCACCATTACCTATAAATACCTGCAAATGCATATGTAAAGATAACAAGAAAAGTAGCAAGCTTCTTTCTCAATACTTCTCACCAAGAATTCTACTCCAAACACGAGGCTTCTATCCCCCTTTGACATCGATGGAAAATGACTAACTAATTTTGAATTTTTAGTTCTCTCTCCCCCTTACGTAAAGACGATCATTATAGGGCCGATGAATTGTATACTAATCATGCTCCCCCTCAGCATATGTTGAATCTTCTCGAAGATATTAGTCAAGTACATGACATTATGACTCAAGCAAAAATGAAATTTCCTATCACTAATCACTCATGTTTCCATAAATTACCCAACAAAGTGGGATTACACATTTGACTCACTATTATAGGAAATTCCAAAAATAATGGGATTTCATACATACATGACTTTACCCAAATAGTCCATACATGAATAAATTTTACAATGATTTCCGACATGGGTCTTTAGATGACCTTTACATCAGGAGACAAATACAAAATTTATAACCAAAACCAGAGACCTCAATAGTGAGGTAGCAAGACCATGATATTCATCGAAAACCATCATACACCATATAGGAACCTAGAAAATGAGAATATGATCGAAAAAACATAAATAGCAGCATCAACATCCTTATATCCATTATGTAGGACAATGTAGTTGTTAATATGTGATCAAATATCCAATGTTTTCAAGCATCACCAAGAAATTGTACTAAAAACATTTCAATAAAAATCCTCTCGACTTCATGTAACATCAATATTGACCATATCATATACTTCATAAAGTGTATCAAGTATAATTGTTGCATCATAAGAAACTTCACCAAAATTCAGCTCAAGTAATCATCCATAAGATATGTATCTGCAATACATAGTGACAACAACCAACCAATCATAGCATGACATTCTGTAGTCAAGATTTGTTAGTAAATCATGTCTTTGATCTCATATTATCAATATAAACATGCTCTATATAAGAAGAGCCACAATCCTGAAGCAACATATCATATGTAGAATATAGATAGCATATACACGCACCATCATGAGGTGTGCAAACAAAGAGAATATTTTGTCATCACAAATATGATTAGCAACATCATTGACCAATGTCATATGCATATCCTAAGAAACATAAGTTCACCATATGCAACCCATGCATCAATGATGACCTAATGATAACAACATATCAACTTATCGTCATCAATCAATATCAACATCTTCACTAAGTTCAATTCAATTAATAAAGATATTCCATGCCATCCATACATATCATCCACATTTTTAAAGGAGGCAACATATATCTCATTATTAATTCCAACAATATCCTAAACTCCATGGTGCGACAATGGGTGTTCAAGAGACCACAATGCCAACAATGAACCATTTATAAGCATAGCATATGCTCCACCTAAACCTATTCCAACTATTCAATGTCAAATTTGATTATCTCCAGTTCATCAAACAAAAAATTCATCAAAGGATCAAAACAACAATGAAACTTTTCAGCAACTCATGAACCATCATAAACCAACATCATTCTAAGTAAAATATTAGCATCATCAACAAACTATAACCAATTAATGTCAAAACCATAAAGTCAAATAATAACTTATTGAAGCATATCATAAACTCTCCTCGAGCCTGTCCCAATGTTTCTTCATCTCAGATAAACATATGATACTGTAAAAACATGTGTATATATGCACCTACCTTTCATAAGATCCACGTACTTTAATTAAAATTCTTCACTTTTGTAACCATGACTCTCCGTGAGCCTGTATTGTATCTTCTTATTCACTGTTACTACATTAGATGTAATGTCAGTAATACCAAATGAGCAACATGGGGAATCATCATCAATATATATGTATATCCCCCCCTGATATCATTCCTCATTAGTCATGTGGACTTGCTAATAATTAATTTTTCTCTATTCACATTACTTCTACAGTCATTGTTAGAAGTATTCTTTTTAGAACAATTTAATGTAGTAGATGCCACCTTAGTTGATTCTAAATCTGAAGAAGAGGAACTATTCCTCTTATTTCTTCCTGAATTATTCTAGATAAACACATATAGTTTTTCTGGATTTCTATATCCTCTTTCTATGACCTTTCAAATTCTTTATCTATAACGAGGAACACACCTTTGCAACAGAAGCCCTGACCAGAAAACCCTTATAGAAATATTTTAGGTCAAATGTGCACGATGGCTTGCATAGGTTAAAAAAAAATATCTCATCGGAGTAATAAACCTTAACAAGAAACATCGGAGTATTATAACATTTTATCCATCCAATAACCATTCATATAAACCTCGAAAGAGTTGCACAAGGGATATAATTGCAGAGAATAGAGGAATCAGAAATAATATGCAAAAACCTTCATAACATAAACAATAGATGCATTTCAAACTTTAGATATCGGCAACAATAGTATTTATTAATATCAGTTGAGATCCTTCATACAAAAAACCATTTAGTCACCTGCGCACACAACCAACGGGGTCTGCACATAGAAGAACTTAGGTCTTTGTGGACACAGCTAGCAGGAGACTTCTACCTAGAGAAATCCACACAGAATATCACAAAATAGTCAGTTCTATCATCAATGTTCACACTTATCCAAAACTAACTTCTTAGACTCGATCTTGACTTCTATTTATACCTTTAGCCTACGCTACTCTAGGGTCCACAAACTGTGGTTTGCGGCCCCTTGTTCTACCCTTTCTACCCACTACAACTCATGAGGGTCTTTAAACCCCCCAAAGCCCCTCCGCATGACTAAACATGTAAAATATATTACAAAATATATCAAAATTGGACTTCCGACTTAGGGGACCCCCGCTCCAACAAGCCCCCAACACAATCTTGTGACTCATCCTGACTCACACTGGCACTGGGTTCTTCATTTTTTTCTAGAGATCCTTGATAGCAGCATCAAAGGGTGCCAAGACTCCCACACTCTAGTTTGTTGCACTCTGTAGGGTCTCCACCAGGTTCTCTGAAGTTGTCCCTTCTGTGGCCAAAGTGACTCTTTGTAAGGTTTGGTTCTGGTATATAAATGCACAATCTAGGTCTTGAGACAAGTTCATTGCCTCATCTGCCCACAGGTCCATGTCACTGGAGGAATTTTTTTCTTGTGGCAGAGCTCCTCAATCTTGTCCTGCAACGCGTAGCTAGTCTGAAGGCATATCATTCACTAGGTAGGAATGAATGTAGGCAAATACTCTTTCAAATCCTTGAATTCATACTCTTTAGTGTGTAGCCCCTGGTTAATTTCATTGACTAGTGGATTTGTCTGCAGAGGGGTCCACAGTCCCATGGCGGTCTCTAGAAGTTCCGAGCCCTTATCAACATTGGCGGAGATGTTGGAAAATTTTGTCTTCACTAGGGTGCCCCATTGCGTGCACACCTCCGGAGGGGTCTCAGGCTGCATCTTAGCTTGCAGCGCAACAATATATTGCTCAAAATCTCCCTTAACTAAATGGATCGCAGACTTGGAAGCTTTGAGCGCTGCGACCAGGCTCTCAATCTTAGCTTGTGGCACAGCGGAGTCCGGGATGAATACTTCTGGGATTTCACCACATAATCTATCAATGAAGCTCTCTAGATTTGCATGCTGAGCTAAGGTTTCATGTTGCACTATTTGAGCTTAGATAGACTATGTTGTCTTTATTGCTAGATCCTTTTCGACTTCACTAAGTTTCTGCTGTGCACGCGCATCCCTGCTTTTTTGTTCAATGGATATGAAGATATGGAGAGTGTGTAGCTTCCCACTTGGTAGCTTCGCAAAATCGATGCCAACCTCAGGGCAGGTTTTCTCCTGCACACGCACAACTTTGGTTGTTCCATGATCACTGCTACACCCGGGAAGGGGCAGATTCTGCTTTCTACTCATATGACGATGGAAGTGGTTGGCAGGCTCACTTGTACCAGCCTAGATTGATCTACACTAGCTTGCAGGGTATCTGTCTTCAACTGTAGAACCTACAGAATTGATTTCAAGGCCTCCACTACGGCCTTGTAATATGTCCCTGTAGTGTTGCATCGGTCCTCTAATGCTGAAGAAATTGCATCTACAATCTTGAAGAGGTCCTCTTCTGTCAGAGTAACCTCCTCCTCTCCTTCGAACTTGGTTCCTTTCAGTTTTTTGTGTGGCCCTTTTGATGTTTCTCTTCCACCCTCTATGTCGCACAAAGATTTGGCACCATCCCCATTGAGGCCATCTAAACCTCTGAGGTCCAGCTCCTCCTGGTCTCCTCCCAACTCTTGATATTTATCCTTTTCTGTGTCCATCTCCTTTTGTGCTTCGACCTCGGTATCTTTTCCACCCGTTTTCTCGATACCCATCTCAGTGCGTGACTATGTTGTGTCTTTTGGAGCAGTGTCTTTACCTGAAGTGGATGGAAAAATGGGCTTGGTGGAGCCAAGCACAATATTCCATGCACTCGGCCATGTCACCACAGCCTCGCTAGCTTCTACCTTCATGATGATATACGACAAGGTGTACCAATTACAGTCTTTGTGCACTTTAATCTGCATGTTGTGCATGGTTACCTAGCATTCCACAACGCTTTTGTATTTATCATGCACTGCTGGTGAGAGTCTTAGTCTGGAATGGAGGGCTACAACCAACGCACCTTCAAAAAGTACCGAGAATATTTTATTTTCCTCGACTCGCCCAAGGTCGGATGAATCCCATAGGTTAGCGTAGCGTGCCCCTTTGCATATGCCTAACTCAATCTCAGGGAGGATTTCATCTGTAAGAGTATCCCATGCCACCAACACAACTAATAACCACAATCACGAGTATCAAAACTGTTTTCTCAGTTCCTGCACTGCGCGCACATTCCCTAAGAATTCTTCACACAAAAACTGCAACTAGTTTTAGATGATCCCCTTTTCACATTGCATTACCAAGGCAATGACATGCGCTGTGAATGCTTTCGAGCGACATTTCCTCATTAGCTTGCATCTAAGGACTAGGGTGCCCAAGTGCACTATCGGGTCAGTGATGGTTTGGACCAGAAATCCCCTCTTGTCCCTTCCCACCTTGAACTTGTTCTTTACGTCAGTCACCTCTTTTAGCTCATTGCTCTCCCTGAATCCCTTCATCTAATGGGGCCCCTTCTTGGGTAGGCCAATGATCTAATGGATCAGTGCGGCATCTATGGGAAATCACCCCTGAATCCACAAGCAGCCCTCATGGACTAAGGGGAATAGCTAACACACTCAAATGCTGGTGATGGGCTACCCTCCAAAATGTGGAATCCTTAGCAGGTTGACGACTCCTGCTTTGTGCAGCCCACGCAACCAAAGCATTGGCTCAACCTTTGGAAAATTGTCACGCAACACCCATTCCAAATAATTTTCCTACGTGAGCTTAGGGAACATGTCTTCATTGTCAAAGTCATGGTCATGAAATTTGAACTGCGGGATTTTGGCTAACATTTCACCAACCACTAGTACATATCGTCAAAATTACGACGCTTTACTTCCAACACTTTTGACATATTGTCAGAAATTTCACCAATTTTTATCATTTTTTTTAATCCAGTCAACAAGTGTGGCTCTAGTGACGTCTTTGGAATATCATATTAACAACGATGTTTAGTAAAATCTTCGAAATACCAAATTTTCGGGACACACTGTCGGAATACCAACATTTAGGAGACATACATCGGCCTTGTGACATTTAGGAGACATACGTCGGTTTTGCAACATTTAGGGATACCATCAGTCTTGCGACATTAAGGGCGAAACTATTGGAATATCGATGTTTAGAATACATATGTCAGTCTTGCGATGTTTAGGGATACCTTTGGTCTTGCATCATTTAGGGCCAAGTATCGGTCTTGCGACTTTCAGGAGCCAAAATGTCGGTTTTATGACGTTAAGGGAAAACACATGGAAATTTATTTTGGAGGCCTATTCAAATTTATATTCCTCCTTCGCTTGTTTAGTGTTAATTCTGCTTATTCATTTCCTTAACAGAGAATGGGTTTTCAACTATTTTCTGCTTCAAGGGTTTCCTAACAGAGAAAATCGCAATACAGGGTTTAGGGCGCATTGTTGTGATAATACAAATTTTGGAATTTGAAGTTTGAACAGACCCCAAATCATTAATTTTCTTGTTGGTTGAAGTTCTATAGTTGAGACATGAATTTTTATGAAGAGGGATTTTGAATCCCCTCTAATTTTCTGCTAGACACGAGTTCTCTTACTGCAGGGAACATTTCGCTGCCATTTTCTGGGTCGTTCTGTTGTCTACATGAGAAATTCTAGCCACTATTTGGGTGTCGAAAAGCTGTTATGTGTTGGAAATTCAACCTCAATGCCTTCCAGGAATTCAACTCCTTCACAAGGAAGTTCACCTACTTTAAAATCACAACCTTGGCAACCAGTAGCAATCCCTGGTTTTTCACTTGGTGCACCTCCAAATTTAAGGACTACTATGCCATAGTGACCTCCTTCAACTACAAGAGGTAGAAGTGGAGCTCCAAATGCTGCACGATCCATTAATGAGGCACCCATTGCAAGTAGCAGTCCAAGAAGAGATTCATGCTCTCCAAGTGTCAGAAGAGGAAGAATTTCAAATGACATCGAGAACAGTGACCGGTCCACTGTACAATCTAGCAAATCACATAGTATTGGTAATAACATTTCAGTCTCAGGTGTAATTGGCAGCAAGATGGTTGAAAAGGTGTTGAATGCAAAAGAGCTGCCCCAAAACAACAGGAAGATCAATTATCTTTAAGGTCTATCTCATCTACAACACAAGCTAAACGGCCAGTGAAGCCAGTATTATCTCCAGATAGCACAGGCTTTGGAAGGACACTCTCAAAAAAATCTTTGGATATGGATTTAAGACATATGGTACTATGTTATGCTTATGAGTTTCTAACTTGGAATTAGAGCTTAATTGAAGGTTTGTGTCTAGGCTTTTGTTTGTATGACAAATTTCAGGATTTATTATTATTGGAAAAATTTGACTGCCCATTGATGATAAATATTTGGATCTGGCTTTAAGACACATGGAACCCTCTGCTGAACTCTAGGATATTCAGATGATACTATTACTCATGTGTATTTTTCTATTACTTTTGTGCATTGTTTTTTTTCTTTTTGTACATTATATATTTCTTTCAAACTATTTGAGATTATTTGAATCGATGCTGCAATTATGGAGATTGGGATCCTAGTTTGTAGATTGCACATATTTAGAGTATTCCTAGGGATAGCATTCATTGATTGGTTAACTTGTGGACCTAAAATCGGCTATTTAAGTCAGCCAAGAATTTAGAGTGTTATAACACTATATAAATATTTGGTTAGGAGTTGCATTGTGTGTTTGTTTGTGTCAAAATCTGCAATTAGAATCTCCTCACTAGTGAATGTATAAATGCTTGCAGTGGATGTGTCTTTGATAATCTTGAATTAAATAGCATTTTATACTATGTTATTTTCTAATCTGTTATTGAAATATGGAAAACTGAATAAACGATTTTCCCTAAGATTTGTTATAGATGTTTATGCATAAAACCTTCACAAGCGCCATCATGATCTAACTCTTTCTATAGAGAAGATGTTTGTATTTGTAGGATGAGAAGTTACTTGTGTAGGGAATTATGATATGCACAACTATACAGAGTTAATTGTGGAAATATAAAATTTATTTTTTATCTAGCACCTCAAATTATATGACATAGTTGTGCACTGTGTTATTATTTTTGTAGGTTAACACCCCAAGAATTAAGATCAACTTGCACTAGTGTTGGCTTGAGGGGTCCTGACCCAAGTTCGGAGGTTCAAGGTTTGCCAACAAACCCCTATACTACTTACCCTTTCAACAGTGACCTACTTGCGTAGGCCAAAGTCTCACCCAAATTAGTATGGGTAGGTGCTGGAACCAGGTTTCTACATCTTGGGAGAGGATAGGTAAGTCAAGCCGAGCTACGTTCAGTCTTATAGAAGCCTGATATTATATTACAGAGCCTAGATCTACAGATTCCTTTCGCATCCACATGCTTATTTACAATGATACTCATAGTAATGCACTTATATAAAGATAACATAGCTATTCCAGATATTCTTGTAGAAAATATAGCATAATAGTCTCAGATCATAGCATAAACATTTAACACAAGTATATTTGCAGTTTAAATCAATACCACATCAATATATATTAATCAACCGAGAATCACAAAGTAATTCAAAAAGATTCAGATATCCAACAATACTTCTGCATTCATTAATCCTTCAAATCTACTTACAAAACCCCAAACACACAACCTGTGCACACAATAGGAGACCTTACCCAACAACCCTAACCAGATCTATCGATTCGCACTTAGCATCAATCCCTTATCATTCTTAGTCTGTCCTACAACTCAAAAAGGTTCAACTACTTATACTTTGTTAGCCTATGCATCCAATGGTCCGCAAACAATGGTTTGCAGACTCTTGGTCTACCCTTGACCCATTTACAATGCTTTAGGGGATTTTACCCACCCCAAACCCCCTGTGTTGTACTAAATATAATAAAAAATATACAAAATGGACCAATTTCGTAGCTTTGTAGGAGACCCTGTTCCAACAGTCGCCGAACACAATCTTGTGACTCATCCCGAGTCAATGCGGTGGTGGGGTCTCCACCTATGCGCGTAGTGTGTTGATGGCGATGATTAGCGAGGGTAGTACTTCTTAGCCCTGAGCAGCAGCACTTTGTGCAATATCCACGAGCTTTTACGATGTTGGTACTTCGGTCGTCGTGGTGAGAATTTCCAGTGTCTGATTCAGTTGCTTGATTGCAACATCGATATCCTGTGGTAGCTGTAGGGATGCATCGACCCAAGGCTTCAATCGTTCCTCGATGGCATGCTTCTTGCGCCGGAGTTCCTCAATCTCATCTTGGAGCCCGTTGCTAGTCTTTAAGAGGGCCAGACGCTGAGCAGGGACTAAAGAGGGAAATGTAGCTTTGAACTGATTGAAAGCTTCTTCCTTCTGCCGCAAGTCCTGATTAATTCTCTAGAGGACTAGATCATGCTGGATCTTGGTCCAAAGCTGCATGGCATCTTCGAGTAACTGGGCACCCTGAGCAATCTGACCTATAATGGTGTTAGTGGCCTTGGTTACTAGCACAACGCGCTAGACTTGTACCTCCGGAGGTGTTTCAGGCTGTAAATTCGCCTGTAAGTCAATGATTTGCTGCTCCAGCTGTGTCTTCATGACCTGCATCTTTATCCTAGATGCCTTTAATGCTGCAACAAACCCTTCAATTTTAGCCCGGGGGTGGCTATGGCCAGGATCTCCTTTGTAACCTCCGTGCAGAGCTGGTGGATTAGTTTTTCGAGCTCCACTTGTTGTGTGACAACGCAAAGTACTTCGGCGTTTTTCTGCACGATGGTCTACTCAACTATCCCTAGTTGTTGGTGCAGCTGCTGGTCCTCATGGCGAATCTCCTGGAATACAGCGGTGTGGAGGACCTGTAATGCATCGTGGGTCAGCATGGCCAGATTCAGCTGCACCGATGCGTCTGTATGGAGGAGGATTTGTGGACTGATTAAATGGGCAGCGCTAGGTATAGCGTAGATATGACTTTCCTTTGTGGCGAGCACTGTATGGCTGGGTACCAACAGAGGTTGTACCTAAGTCACACTAGCTTGTAGCATGTCTGTCTTTAACTGTAGGGTGCGGAGCTCAGCTTGGAGGGTGTCAATGGCAGCCTTCTGGTGTTCCTCCAGGCCTACCCACTTGTCTTCTATGGGCATTGTGACGACGTCTGCTATTTTTTCGAGGTCCCTGTCGTTTAGAGTTACTGTTGCATCATATTCTCCCTGTTGCGCACGTTGCTTCCTTTGGGGCCCCTTTTGAGGCTCGCCTGTTCGCTTTGTTCCTCTGAGGTTTACTGCTAGTTGTGGGTCTACCTGGATTTCGGCCCTGGTGGTTTTTGGCGGTGCATTCATAATTCTAGTTGTGTCCGAGCCTTTCTTGCTTGGTCCTGCAGTCTCCTTGGTGGGGGTTTTGAAGCTTATCTTCCAGGTAGGAGGCCATAGTTCGACCACTTGGTCAATGTCCTCATCTGCTACAATATATGGGATGGACATCTAGGTTTTATTCTTGAGATTGAGGATTTGTATGTAGCATTGTAACTTGGAATGTTGCAATACTTTTGTACCTACTATACACTGTTGGGGACAACCGTGGTCGAGAGTTGATGGTTGCGGCCAAGATGCTCTGGAATAGGACCCAAAAAACTTGGTTCTCTTCCACACGTTGTGCATCCTTAGAGTCCCATAGATGGGCGAAGAAAGCCCCTTCACACAGTTCTGGAGTGAGCTTAGGGAGGATCGACTCCTAAGGGGCCTCCCATGCAACCAGTGCTATAAGGAGCAGTAGCCAAGAATATTAAGAGGCCATTCCTTGTTCCTGAGATTTGCGGATGTTGGTAAGGAATTCATCAACAAATATTGGGCCCAATTAAGGCAGACCCCTTTCGTACACTGGCCTACTAATCAAATGAAATAGGCAGGGACGGTTCCGACCTGACACTTTCGCATTAGCTTGTATGCTAATATCATGGTTGCTGATGGATTTGATGATAAATCCCCTGGTATTTCGCTCCACCTTGTACTTTCGGCACACATATTCAGCAGTCTTGCCTTCATATTTCTTTCCCACATGTTCTAGAAGGTGCATCCCCTACATGGAAAGTCTCGTAATCTGGTGAATTAGCGCAGCATCAATGGGGACTTGGTCCCAAATCCATAAGCAACCCTCATGAATCAAGGCGAGCAACTGTCGGGCCAGCTGGTCTGTGACATTGTAATGGCCAAAATGGGGCATCCGCAACATATTCAAGAACCCGGATCGAGCGAATCCACATACCCTGGGCTGAGGAATGACTGTGACCCCACCATTCACATAAACTGTGTCAAATTATAGTGCGGGGGCCAGCTTTGGGAAGGCTTCATAATTCGGCAAGTCGTGATCATCAAATTTAACTTCGTGGAGCCGTCAGAAAGGGTCACCGATGATAGGGACTTCGCCCGGGGTTAGTGGTGTTTGCAGGTAGGTGATCAAACCATCCACGTTTATGGGCATGCACATGGAAGGTCGGCACGGGCGGATGTGGGGGGGCAACCAATTGATCGGATTAGCAGTCAGGGCTTCGTCCTGTGCATCCTGATCTTGAAGTGGTGTTCGTGGGGATTTGGCATGCGTTGGGGAGGTCCTAGGTCTTCTTGTAGCCCACTTTGCAGCTTTTGAGGGATTCCCCAAGCCTTGTTGTTTCTCTGTTCCCTTCTTTGTGATTGGTGTAGAGAGCACTTCTTCGTCCTCAGCCCCAATCTCCACTACGTCCTCACTTTCCAGCTCTATTGGTACTGAAGGTTCAGTAGGGTTCGTGGCCGTCATCCTAACATGGAAAATGAATCCTAGCTCTGGATGGATACTCTCAGAAGGAGTAGGCTGATCACACATGAAAGGGATAGGGTAGACTAAGAGAATCCTAGAGCTCAAGTTCGCGTGAGACAAAGGTGAGAAATACAGTCTATGTAAGGGAGGTAGATTTCTTATCTCCGCTACCCAGTCCTTCTTATAATGCTTGTGGTCTTCACCTAGAATTTACCATCATATAAATGGTCAAAATTGCCCAAAATCCACCTCATTAATTTTCAGGGGGCCGTGCCTTTCAAATGTAACTTTTTCTCCCTATTAGTTGTTAGAGTTCCAACGGCTAGTTTTCGCATCTAAAGTGTGCTCAACATTCCTCCTATGCTTGGGTTAACTACTTGGGTCTTCTGAGCATCCTCCCCCAATAGAGACTAGTTCCTAACGTACTTCTCAACCAAAGACATGTTTTTCCGACAGGTGTGCTTCCATGCAACTAGACATCTACGGGCATCTCCTGATCCAAGGAATGTCTTGACCCGAACATTGGTTGGGGCTTCAAATCGCACGATCATCATATCCAAACATTCCTCCCAAGCCTGGCATGCCTCCCCATGCATCTCCCACCAGCGCGCAGGTATTCCATGCATGGCTAGCTTAAGGGCCCATAGCCTTCGTCCCTTGGGAACCTCTTCTTCGAATGATCACAAAAATTACTTAATGCTAGCAGAACCATCAAAGTAGGGTAGGTTTCTTACCTCTGAGGAAATGTAGCGGAAGTCCCTTGTGACTCAAAGACATCGCAGCGCTGAGACATCATGCAACTAGTTTTTTCAATTCTCCATATCCCCATCAGTGTTAGAGAAGAATTCACTGTCCTTTTCCTAGTAAAGTATTCCTTCTGCTGTGGGGTTGATCCAATATTCGTCTCGCGTAGTCAACTTGTAAATGTGATCCACCTCCTCTTTATCGTGCACCGACTCTGTATGTCATTCACCTTCCATAAGATCTAATGGTACTATCACCCTTGTGCCATTATTCTCAAACACCATGCTTCTCTTTTTGAGGTTGATGATACCGCCCATATATATGGCCTAGTCCAATCCCAAGAGCGCAGGGTAGGGGTCCACATCTTCTACAATTTCTATTACTTAAAAGTCAACTCGGGCCTTTACTCCTACGATATCCATCGTAATTTTAGACAACCTTCCTAGAGGGATGATTTTCTATTGATTTTCCATGCGTAGCTGAATAGTGGACCATTCCAACTTAGGCTTTCCTATTCATTGCCAAGTGTGCTTAGGTAACACGTTCACATGTGACCCTAGGTCTAAAATTACCCGGCTCATTTCGTAGTCACTAATCTGCGCAGACAACCACATTTCTCTTCTGGTGTGTTTCTTATACCTTTATAGCTTGTGCACATCCTTGACTTGCGGGGTTAGATTTGGTCATTCTGTGTAGCTATCTATTAATGCCTGAAGGTTCTCCATAGCTTGTGGGTTGCGTAGCAGTTTCATACATGCCTGCAAAAAGGTCTCAACTTCCTCATCTGCCTTGAGGTTCGCAGGTGGCTGAGCAGTAGTTGCCTCTGCATCAGCAAAGTCCTTGCAAGCTACGATAAATGTTTCTTTCCCCATTTTTAGGTCCAAGCCTTCTTGTTTGATAACAGCTTGACAGATCAGAGGTTCCATCTCAGCCTCCTCTGCAGGTCCCTTGGTGGCCATCCCATTTTGTGTCACCACATTCACACTCAGATATTTGTCTCGTAGCTCAGCCTTAACTCTCTACACATTCTACGTAGGTGTCGATTACTTTTCCTGCATTTTCTCTATCAAGATTTGGAAATCTTCAATCGCATGGTTCAACTGTCTGCAATATCAGCAGGATTTCTTAGTGGGGTTTGGGCAGTCCCTCACAAAGTGTCCTGCTTCTCCATAGTTATAGCAGATTATCTAACCTCGTCCTTGTCCTGCACTTCCACCATGTCCTCCTCCCCTGCCCCTTGATGGGGAGTCTCCTATACCTATGGGGGTTCTTGATCACGCAGGGTCTGGTTGTACTCTGTATAAGTTTCTTCGATCAATAAACAAATTATATGTTCAGCAGTTCTGTTCATCATGTCCCACTGATCTGCAGAACCTACACCATTGCTGCTTTACCTTTGGAACGTATGCAGTGAGGCAGGGACAATGGTTAGTATCGCGCATCCCTATGATGTGACAATTATCGCACTATTGGCCCACTCTGTCCCACAGCTTCCCTAGGGCACAATGGGCTAGTTCCCCTGGCCTGCATATAGTCTGCTAATAGACGACAATTATCCTTGGTATGGCCATTCACCCGGCATCGTATGCACCATCTTTCGGGGCTAGCCTCTGCCCCTCATTCCTTTCACAGGTTATAGATCTCTACATGCATCACTTCCAGCTGTCCTTGGATCTGTTGGTCACCCAGCTGAGTCTCGTCCCAAGGTGGAGCTTCTAACTTCATGGAACCTTCCAAGGCCTTCTCCTGCAATTCGAAAGTTCAGTGCCCCATAAGTACACGCAGGTGGGGAAGCAACATAGCAATAAACCATTCCATGTGCTGTCTATCATCATATTAGAATCCCCCTTCTCTAATCACCTTCTTCAGTCCCTGATCAGCCTCCCACATAGATTCATAATGTTCTTGCTTAAAATCCTTTAGATCAACCATGATTTGGGAGTAGGAATTAGGTTTCGTGAATTTTTTTTCAGGGCGTTCTTAATCTCTTCAATGGTTGCATTTTCATTTTGGCCAATGTATCCCATGTACCAGTCCAAAGCTCTTCCTTCAAAGGTAAGGGACAACTGTGCCCTTTTCACTGCATCACTAGCCATGTTCAAGACAGTCCATACCAATCCTGCGACAAACCAGAACTGATCCATGTCTTCATCCCCCACAGCCATGTCCTCCTCCGGTGGCGGAGGGGTCAGTGAATTCTTACCTCTAGGCTGATTTGAAAGCGGTGTAGTTGGAGGACTCTGCGAAGCTGCTTCCCTTACTAGAATGTAGACCAATCGATATCCTTCTAGGTTGACCCTATAGTAATTGCCACTCCGTGTTGTACTCCTGTCTAGATCAGAGGTCATTCACTCGGTATGGCTACATAGAATACTCTTTTTGCATAATAATATCTTGATCAACAATGGCAAAGTCTTCAGAAACTTACCCCAGAACCACGCGAAGAATCTTCTCTTTGCTTCAGAGTAGAAGACAAACTAATCGATGGAAAATTCTGTCACAAATCCTCCTAACACACTGTCTACACAATGGTTCACTGTGCGAGTGATGGTGTTATCAGTATTTTCTAGCTGTTGGATTAGTTCGGGGGTCCACTCTATGACCCGCTCATCCTTCCAACACTTCTGAAACTTTACCAGTCTTGCAAACCACTCCTGGAGCTCGATCGCAATCGTTACAAAAAATATCTTGTAGATCTCTGTGAAAATGTACTTATTCTTCCACTCTTTAGTGGTCAACCTCTCACTACAGTTTTCTTTTATGGAAAATTCATGAACTTGTTGTCCAAACCATTCATCAATTTCCTTTCTCTCCGGCTTTTAGTACGGCCTTGGCATTACCCGATCCCTCTCTCAAAATGCTCCAGGTCCCAACAATGGAGCCATTTTTTGGCTCGAGGGGTCATGACCCAGGTTCGAAGGTTCAAGGTTTGCCAACAAACCCCTATACTACTGGCCCTTTCGACAGTGACCTGCTTGTGTAGGCCAAAGTCTTACCTGAAGTAGTATGGGTGGGAGCTGGAACGAGGTTTCTGCACCTTGGGAGAGGGTAGGTAAGTCAAGTCGAGATGTGTTTACTCTTGTAGCAACCCGATCTTATATTACAGAGCCTAGATCTACAGATTCCTATCGCATCCACGTGCTTAATCACAATTATACACATAGTAATGAACTTATATGAAGATAACACAATTATTCCATATTTTCTTGCAAAGAATATAACAAAATAGTCCCAGGTCGTAGCAAAAACAAGTAACACAAGTATATTCTTAGCTTAAATCAATACCACATCAACATATATTAATCAACCAAGCATCACAAAGTAATTCAAACAGATTCAGATATCCAATAATACTTCTGCATTCATTACTCCTTCAGATGTACTTACAAAACCCCAACAACCCAACCTATGCACACAACAGCAGGGTCTACACATAGCAGGACAGAGGCCCTCCATGCACACAGCAGCAGGAGTCGTTACAACTCAAAAAGGCTCAACTACTTATACTTTTTTAGCCTATTGATTCACACTTAGTAGCAATCTCTTATCATTCTTAGTCTGTCCTACAACTCAAAAAGGTTCAACTACTTATACTTTTTTAGCCTATGCATCCAATGGTCTGCAAACCATGGTTTGTAGACTCTTGGTCTACCCTTGACCCATTTACAATGCTTTAGGGGCTTTGACCACCCCAAAACCCCCGCGTTAGACTAAATATAATTAAAAATATACAAAATGGACTAGTTTCGCAGCTTTGTAGGAGACCTTGCTCCAACAACTAGGAAGTGATCTCCTTGTATAATGGTGTTTGGTATTCAAACTGCATCATGTGGTTAATGAAAATGTCTAGTGAGAGGATTACCAAGTGGTGACATTGAAAATCCTTCGGACCTTCTTAAGGGTGAAACAATAAAAGTGGGGCCAATTTCAGATCTAGATTGCTTTTTTGAACATTTATACAATAACTATTGTGAAAAGGGGCTTTCGTGTATTGTGACTCGGTGGATAGTTGAGATTTCATGTTTGGGCTTCACCATTGTTGTCTCAGGTTTGATCTTATTATTTTTGGATTGGCAAGGTTTCAGAAAATGTGGACTTATAGTTGGATTAGGCAGTAAACCTTGTAATCTTGCTAAGGAGGCATTCCATAAGAATCTATTTAGGTCATTTACTATTTTCACTGGGGTGGTGATAGTATATTTAGGGATATTTTCATTATACTGGATATTGATTTTCAGAGATTTTTCACCCAGCTGAAAGACACACTTGAGATCCGTGATTTTTATAAGAATAGGTCCTCTCTCTCTCTCTCTCTCTCTCTCTCTTTGATAAATAGATTGTATATTACCATTTAAGTTTATGATCTACAAAATAAGAGTATATGCATTCAAAAGACTAGATACATTGTTGTGTGTGCCTCTTTTGCAGCCTCAAAATTATAGATCGGGAAATACAAACAATCTCCTGGTGATCTATGTTGGCAAAGACCGTTCAATTTCAAATATCAATTAGACCACAAATATCAATTGCATCATAGCCTGATAGAATATATAAAACACCAATTAATGGTTTGTCTAGACAATCTAAAGCTCGTAAGTTATACTTTCCAATCCTTTTCCATATTGGCCTAGGTTCATCCACCAACAACGATGCAGATTTTAGGGGACTTATAATAGGCATGTAAGTGGTGTTATCAAAAGGATTAAACTCTAAAGATACATGTTTTTTTGGAGACTCCTCATTGGTCATAAACATTCAGTAGGAAAGGAGATCCAAAGAAATAAAAAATTCATATTTTGGTGATAGAATCCATGACTTCCTCCTTTTAGTCAAAATTTTTCAAGTTATCACATCAAGAGGAGGAGAAATAACAAGGGTGCTAAACTTAAAATTTTGGAATCCTCATTGGAAAAGAGGCACTACTTATTGAAATGATACTTGTCCTAACTTTAACATGCAAATAAAATGGAATGAATACCTTCCTGGAGAAAATATTAAAGGCTATTGAAGCAAATAACTCTACTTGCATGCAAAGGATTGAATTTTAAATCTCTTTTTTCACGTTCACTTCCCATATTCAATACTACACTATTGAAAAGCGAGGCCTAAGTAAATATCTAAAACTCAATTCTTACAAGAGAACACCTATATGATTTTTATATATGTGTATTTTTCCCTTTTTGAAGTAGAAAGTCATGGAATGCAAAGTTGATATGTAAAGGAAAAAGAGGCCTTGCAAAGCCAAATGTCAATGCATTTGCAAGGGAACTAAGAAAACATAAAACGAATTGGGTAGAAAAATTAAGGATACGTAGACATTGACAGTAATGAAAAATTATATTTCTTTGAGGGAAAATTTGGCAGGGTCTAGGTGTCTTGGATAATTTCTATGGATAGTCTACCTTGGTTCTAAATCCATTTTTAGAAAACCTTATAGAAAACACCAGAATAAATACTGAGGATCTCAAATCAACAGTGAACCCTACATAAGTGTTTACAATCAAAATAAAAACAAAGGAAAAACTCATGAAAAACTGTATTGTGAATAACAATGTTAATACACTGCAAATGACAGTATCAAAATTTCAAATAACAGCCAGAACAATGATCGGTCTAGTGTACAATCTAGAAAATCACATATTACTGGTAATAAAATTTCAGTGTCAGGTGTAATTGATAGCAAGATGGTTGAAAATGTGTTGAATGCAAAAGCGCTGCCCCAAAACAACTGGAAGATCAATTTTTTGTGAGGTCTATCTCATCTACAACACAAGCTAAATGGCCAGTGAAGCCAGTATTATCTCCAGATAACACAGGCTTTGGAAGGACGCTCTTAAAAAAATATTTGGATATGGATTTAAGACACATGGTACTATGTTATGCTTTTTCATTTCTAGCTTGGAATTAGAGCTTAATTGAATATTTGTGTCTAGGCTTTTGTTTGTATGACAAATTTTAGGATTTATTATTATTTGAAAATTTTCACTGCCCATTGATGATAAATATTTGGATATGGATTTAAGGCACATGGTACGATGTTATGCTTTGGAATTTGAGCTTATTTGAATATTTGTATCTAAGGTTCTATTTGTATGACAATTCTTAGATTTTAGCATTATTTGCAAAATTTGACTGTGCATTGATGATGGCAATGTGCATTGCTTGAGAGCCTTAGTTGTGTATGAAAAGATATTGTAGAGCCTTAGTTGTATGTATAATATATTGTAGAGTTGTGAAAGCCTAGTTCATATATGGTTTTTCCTTAATTGAAGAATGCTAACTCATCGATTATTTTGCATGCAATGTCTATTATTTTCTTGGGTTACCCATAAATTATTTTATAGTCTTGGCTACCCTAGAGGAAGCCAAGGTGAGCCTTATGAGTATGTCTTTAATTGGTTCTCTGATATATCTGAGTTTTATCTACACCGAGTTAAAGGTGTCTCCAACATGACTCTTGTTTGGCTTATGTATATTTCTTACATGAACAGTCATTAAGTTGCTCATTAGAAGTGCACAGAGATACTTAGTAGTAGATATATTTAAGAGTGTTCTTCCGAGCATCTCATTGTTTGAACTTTTTTCATTAAATATTGAAGCATATAATGACTGCAGAAGTATGATTGGAAAATTTGACTTAATTTTTCTCAACAATAGCAGGAACCTCCAGCTTTTGACAAACAATGAAGGGGTGAAAATTCAGTGAGTACAAAGGCTGCCAAGGTGACAATCACTACAAAGAAGGCCAAGGTGATTTTCATTTCCAAGTAAATCCAGTCAATATTGGGTTGGATATAAATTACATTCAAATTCCTTCAATTGTATTTGGGGATTCATATGGAGATAATATGGGTCAACTAATTACAAACTATATATTCATCCCAAAGTACACATCATTTTCTATGTTTTGATTCATTAGTATTTGAATTAGTACTGGGATTTAATAGAAGGCATTATGATATTTACCTGAAGTAACCTTCAGTGCAAATCTTTCAAATGTTTCCAGATATCACTTCTTTTATGCTATTCAAATTTGAAACTAAGGGTCATCCAGTGAGATGTGAGAAATAAAAACATGGCATACGATGCCTATCGTTTCTATAGGCTACCCATTAATTTATATATAGGCATGGATTTCTTAGAGGAAGTGAAGCTAGGCATTCTGAGTATGAATTAAAAATGTAAATGAACTTACAAATCTCCAAGCATTATTCTAAGCTATCACAAAATGGTAGTGTGGGATCATCCTGATGAAATTACAAATCTGCAAGCATTCTTCTATGCTAATCTACTTCACATGTCCCTTTGACTATTGTTTTGTATTTTTATTCTGTAGATAAAAGTGAAACTATATGTTGTTTTTGTTGGTCCAAATAACTACCCCTATGCTAAGACTAAAGACATGGCTTGTTGTAGACTTCCTGTCATCCATGGATCCTGCTCAATCTAAGTTTGAATAGCCACACAAATAAGTTTCTTTTCTTTTCCCAAATAGAAGGCCAAAATAAAATGTTCCCTTTCCATGTTGGAACACCCTGTTTGCGGTTGTTCAGTGTTATGGTTTTTAGTTTGCAGGAATATATAGCTTGACTATTCAGTGTTATGTTTTTTCTTCTCCAGGGATATACAACTAATTGCATAGTCTGGTGGAAGTAATATAAATAAAATTCCCACTAGTTCCTTGTAGACTAACTCATTAACTTCCTTTGAATCAATATTGGTTGAATGTTTTCATGTGTTAGACTTACATGTAGATGAAATTTTACAATCTGCCATCATGAAGATGCCTAACAAACCTTGGGCATGTTTTGTTTGTAAAACAAAGATATGATTGTTTGTCAAATTCTACACCTAAGCAACAATGTAGGATACTTAAATTTTTCATGTTTAAAGCTAAACATAACTTGAATTTAACAAGTGGAATACCAAATTGGTCACGTTTTTTCTACATGTATGTTCTTTGTTCCCCAAATTATGAGTGATTATGATTATGGTATGGCCAAGTTTGTTACTGTTTGGGGAGCACACTTTTTCCTGCACATTGCTGGTTGAACGCATTTCATAAGGGACTGAGTTTAAAGTGATTTCTTGGCTGAGTTAGATGTAGAGACCAAGACACCCATTCCTGTCTATATTTATCAGTTCACAGGTTACACATTTTTTAGGAGTGTTGGGTTTCATGTAGACACTGTATGACTGCTGCTTCACATAAAGATATAGCGCTGATGGGATCTCTCTCTTGCGACATTCACTATTGATAATACTCAGAGATTGAGCTTATTCTGAAGAATTCCTAGATGAGCCATTTATACCAGGTTCCATTGTGTTATTTTTCCAAGTTGTAATTTTTTCATGTATTTAATTTTCATATGGTCGGGAAATATTTTTTTTCTATTTAATAATTTTTTTTTGTTGTCAGTCTTTCGACGACTAGTTTTTTTTTATAAATATTTTGTTCCGTTGGCATTCCTACAGCTAGTTTTTTTTTTTTTAAATATTTTGAAACGTCGCTTTAGCTATACTTGGTTTCATCATCTTCGGTCTTACGATGTTTTATTGCATTTCACCTCGCTGGTATTCTGATGGCTAGTTCTTTTAAAAAATATTTTGAAACGTTGCTCGTGCGACACTTAATTTCATCACCATTGGTCTTCCGATGTTTTACTACATTTCACCCCATCAGTATTTCGACGTTTCAATAAGCTTCACTACCATCGGTCTTGCGATAGATTTTCCCATATTATAATGTCGAAAGAGAGATTCTCTGGAACGTCGGTATATCAACGCTAGGGTCTCATCGGAATAGCGATGCTTTTGCTAATGTCGAAATAGCGACGCTTAGTATGTAATGTCGGAAGAGTGACGACCGTCTGGAAATGTTAGAAAATGTGTCCTTCTTCCGACACTTAACTGAAGTGTTAGAATTGCGACTCTAGGAGAAACCACGTTTTACCCCGCCTCAAAGTGTCGCTCTTGGGACAGATATGTGTTGCAAGAGCGACATTTTGGCCATCAGAAATTGGGCCAAATGTGCTATTGAACCATGCATACATCATGAGGAATCAAGGGCATCTATAGATATTCCCAAATTATATCGACATTCTATGGCTTGCGCACAGAGGGCTTCTAGGGCTTGACATAGGGTGGCCGCCATGAAATAGGTTCAACAAACATTTCCTCCTCTCTGTAACTCATTGGGAACTTTGAAATATCATCGATGGGGGATCCATCCTTAATGCCTAGTCATGGGGATGTTACATTTCGTAGAGAAGTGTGTGGCTTAGAGGTAGCCCATTTGGACATATTTCCCTTTCCTTTTTTCTTTCATTGGCATGGACATGACTTCTTCTACTTTCAAGATTACTTCTCAAACTTCGTTTGATCCCATCTCCATTGAGGGAGTGAGGGTCATAGAGTACTCCTATGAGGGGTTGGTGGCCGTCATTTCTCATTTGGAAGATAAATTTGGGATTACTGATGTTAGATTGAGATTCGTGGCTAGACATGTAGGACTTACAGATAGTATGGTAGCAGAAATTATAGAAAATCACACAACGCCAATATTCAAACAACAAAGCAACCAATTGAGACCCGTTCTTGCCTTTTTATAAGAAATCCATGGTAAAACCATTTGGATTATCATTAATTGCCACTTACCTTCAAGAAAATGGTAAAAATTCCTCCAATATTTCCTCATTAATTATGATAAATCTGCTCCATCCAACGGTAATTTCACTTTTTCACTCGGTTTCACTGTTGCAATGGATAGTTTCATTTCCTATGCATCACCCTTGTGCTTCTGTCGCACCTGGTTGCACCCTTCCTCTCTGTTGTGTGAAAATCATTTGATTTTGATCCTCCAGCCATATAGTCATTTGGTCGGCACCACATTGTCTCGATATGGCTTCATACGACTTCCATTGAAGTACTTGGGAAGGTTCTCCCCATGTGGTGTGGCCAAGTGCACCACACCTCCATGAGTGATCTCCTTCACAATATATGGCCCCATGTAATATTCCAAATTAGGAAAAAAACAATATATATCATAAAAATGGAAAATGTAGTAAAATATCAATACATAAACAGGAGCAGATCATAGATCCATTTTGTTACACATTATAGCAGAAAAATGAGTACAATATCTTGTGGAAAAAGTCACTCAATCTAGGCAAAACAAGCCTCAAATGACCCAGTACATAAAATATGAGATGTTGTTGCCGCATAAAATTCTGGAGTACATATGACTGCGCAGTCCTATGGAGAATAACTGCAGGATAAAAATACAAATACAAATAAATATTGATATAATTCTTATTGTAGAAATTAGCTGAATAAATCACTTATTCAATGGAGATTAACCCGATTACACATCAATTTCGAATTGCATGCATAACACATAATCTCATCTACAATTAATTGTCACATGCGGAAATAATAGAAGCAATCTCACATCAAATCAATCACACATTAACTCGGTATGTATGGGGAAAGCCTATAGCTGAAAACCCCGCAGCTATTGTGTATATTATAATGGAGAAATCATGTAACCAAACAAGTACAATACTCCTCACAAGTACTCAGTACTTTCTCATAAAGTCACACACAATCTAACTCAATTTTGAACAAGTCACTGGTTCAAAACTCACTGCTGATTGCCTTGCCTCTATTGCGCAATCATGGCCTGTATATGAAGAGATCCAAGGTTCGAATCCCCTTGGCTTTACTGCGCAATTTTCATGGACAATTCCTCCAAGTGTAATGCAAATCCCATGCAAAACTGATCCTCCAACTGATAGCTTTACTCACCCTTTCATCTACCTCTTCCACCGGTCTCCACTGAACTGATCATGCACTGTAGTGAACTGATGTGTTCTTGAGTTGACTAATGAGTTACTAATTAATGAATTAAATAATATTTAATTCACTCCACTCATAACTAATTGATTAGCTAGTTAAACTAATCTCAACTAGTTCAACTAAGATAAACATAACACAACTCCACTATCTGTCTCATTAACTCCTCCAAAACTTCTGCCACTGAAGTCCAACTGAAGTCAACCATGCAAGATGCCATCAAACCCTAGGAACCACGTGATTCCTTCTGTCAGTTGCATGAGCCACCTCCATGACTCAAACTGAAGTTCTCCAAGAGAGTAAACTGTTGTTTATAGTCAAAATATTATTAAGGGTAAATAATATTTGACTTCCATATTTTTAGGAGACACAGTATAAAAATAGCCTGGGTCCTAAAAATAAGGGTCTCATATATTTTTACCAACATGTCACATACTTCAAGAATCTCCAAGTAGAATTCCCAAATTATGCTCCGTATGTCTAAAAATAGACATAGTCTAAAAATAGACTTTGCGCCAGAATTTGCCTGCGGGCCCACTTAGTGAAGGCGACTTCATTTCACTAAGCTCCATCATCTTGCTGCATTCTCAACACTCCCTCTCCGCAAGATATGGATTATCTGCAACCCCTATCCTGCCTCTGTGGAATTCGAACTTGCTCCTGGTGAGCGCCTTCGTCAGGATGTCGGCATCCTGATCCTCCGTGGGAACATATGAAAGCATCATGATTCTCCGCTGAACACAATCTCTGATATGATGGTACCTGATGTCGATGTGTTTAACATAACACAACTCCACTATCTGTCCCGTTAACTCCTCCAAAACTTCTGCCACTGAAGTCTAACTGAAGCCAACCATGCAAGATGCCATCAAACCCTAGGAACCACGTGATTCCTTGTGTCAGCTGCATGAGCCACCTCCATGACTCAAACTGAAGTGCGCCAAGAGAGTAAACTGCTGTTTATAGTCAAAATATTATTAAGGGTAAATAATATTTGACTTCCATATTTTTAGGAGATCAGTCTAAAAATAGCCTGGGTCCTAAAAATAAGGGTCTCATCTATTTTTATCGACATGTCGCATACTTTAAGAATCTCCAAGTAGAATTCCCAAATTATGCTCCGTATGTCTAAAAATAGACATAGTCTAAAAATAGACTTTGCGCCAGAATTTGCTTGCGGGCCCACTTAGTGAAGGCGACTTCATTTCACTAAGCTCCATCATCTTGCTGCATTTTCAACACTCCCTCTCAGCAAGATATGGATTATCTGCAACCCCTATCCTGCCTCTGTGGAATTCGAACTTGCTCCTGGTGAGCGCCTTCGTCAAGATGTCAGCATCCTGATCCTCCGTGGAACATATGAAAGCATCATGATTCTCCGCTGAACACAATCGCTGATATGATGGTACCTGATGTCGATGTGTTTGGATCTATCATGAAATACTGGATTAGCCGAGAGTTTAATGCAACTCTGGTTATCACAATAAATCACAGTAGGCTCCAAGTGCGACCCGAACAATCCGACGAGGATCTTCCTCATCCAAATAGCCTCGCATGCAACCAAGCTAGCTGCCATG